>VWPU01016990.1:0-35536 GCA_013398955.1 Callaeas wilsoni | reverse complement strand
CCCGGGGCCATGGGCCGGCCCTGGGCAGCGCTGCGGGGTCCCCGCACGGCCGGGCCGCTGTGACAGCGCGGGCAGGGCTGGGCGCGGCGCGCGGGGCTCGGGGCAGTGGGTGCGTGCGGAGCCCCAACCTGGTGTCTCCCGGTGTAGCCGGGCAGTGCCACGTTTCGCACCTTGGCACAGTGGCTGCGCGTTGTGCGGCACGAAATCTGCTGCTTAGCGCCAGCCTCTATCCAGCTGGGATTGTGCCTCTGCACCCGGGGAGCACACAGGCTATCCTGGTGACTCGGGGACCCAGTTGTTTTAGCCATCGTATTGAGCTTGGAGGACTGCGACTGTGTGTAACCTAATGTCACACTCAAGTATCAAATGCTTTTTAATATTTTGCTCACTGCCATTTTGCTACGTTTTCCTCTTATCTTTTAAAAATACATTTCAAGTGAAAATGATTTACTGAAGTCTACAATTCCCTGACAGGAGGGTGTGGCCAGGTGGGTGTCAGTCTCCTCCCAAGCACCAAGCAACAAGATGAGAGGTAACAGCCTCAGGTTTCACCAGAGGAGGTTTAGGTGGGATATTAAGGAAAATTTGTTCATTGAAAGGGTTGCCCAGGCCTTGTACAGGCTGCCCAGGGCAGTGGTGAAGTCACTGTCTGTGGAAATGTTCAAAAAACGTGTGGATGTGGCACTCCAGGACATGGTTTAGTGCTGAACATGGTGATGTTGGATTGATGGTTGGACTCAATAGTCTTAAGGTTCTTTTCCAGCCTAAATGATTCTGTGATTCTCTTGACTTGCTGTCAGAGACTCTTGGCTTCTGGTAACTTGCCAGTAGCACATGGCAGTGGGTGAGAGTAGCAGGGGAGGGTGGCATCTTGTTTTTCACCTCTCTATCATCCTTCCAGGCCAGAGGAGCAGACCAATTGCTCTTCATCGCGAGTGCATTTGGTAACCAGTGCCATCTGATCATCTCAGACCATTTCTCTGCAGCCAGTCTCCTTCTTAAAACCTTGGCATCCTTTTCTTGGGCTCTTGAAAGCGAAAAGCCAAAACTAAATTAGTGTTAAGCTAACATTTTGTTAAGAGAGACTTCTTCATCTCTTTCCTGAGATGCTTCTGAAGGGAGTTGCCATGGCCACATACAAATGGTTTGATCATCAGATCCAAACCTTTGAGGTTTTGGTTGCCAGCGTTCCTGTATAATGTTTATGAAAATCACCCAGGAGTTTTGCAGGAAGTGGCAGCTCATTTTTGCACTGCACAGCAGACACCATTGAGTTTTCTGGAACGGATGTTTGCAGGTTCTGTGTGTTGCAGAGAACGTCAGAGAGCTGCATTGGGTTTTGTGTCTGTTGTATTTAAATTTATCTCCTTAATGATCCTGTCTGTTTGCTTGATAAACTTAAGAAGGCCTTTAAGGGGAAAACAAACCAAAGATGAAACCATAATAAAGATACAGTGGTGTCAGAGACAGTGTCAAGAGTCCTTATGTAAATATTAGTGGAGTTACTAATTGGGAATGTGTACCTGCCTGACTTAAGGTTGGCAGCATTTATGCTCCCAGGGCCCAGGTGTGGATGAGAGTGCTTACATGTTGCAGTGTGGCAAGGAAGGGCTGATCTCAGCCTACAAATTTGAAATGCAGCTGTATTTATTAATTTACTGTGATAAATATGAAGTGGCAGTGCAGCTTCCTAGGGCCCTGTGGCTTTATCCAGAAGGGCAGCAAAAGTAGATCATGGAGAAATGTATGCAGGGGATGGTGACAGACAAAATCCTGCTTGATGCTCCTTGTACAGAAAGCAACGTGAGGTTTTTTATGCTAAGAATAGTTAAGCAGAACCAAAATTACAAAGGGGTTTTTGGCAGCTAATACAACCTGAAAGTTCTGGTTTGTGTTGTGCCAGTGGCTAGTGACAGCTTTCAGGGACCACACACCTCACCACAGGCATATGAAACAGGAGTGCCAAAGTTTGTCCAGTATCTTGGCTGCTGCCAGGGTCTGGCATGTCACTGCCTAGGTTAGGCATTGTGTCTGACAAACTCCCTGTGAACACACTGCTGTTAAAGCGGGAAGAACTTTAGAAAGGGTGTCCCTGTTACCTCAATGTTTTTTCTGCAGGTGCTGTAGCAGACAGTCTGGCACCTTATGGTCATGTATGATAAGTTTTTTATTTCCAAGAGCACAATCAGAGCATCCCATTGGATGGAAGAAGCATCTTGGCAGGTGCCTTAAATGTCATAATCTGACTTCATAAGTGATAGAGAATTTAACTTCTGTGGTTTATTAACTTTAGGGCTGTATTTGATTAAATATCCATCAGAGCTTGACTTCTATGACTTCTAAATTATTTAGAGCTTTCTCCCTTTGGAAAGAGAGAGGCAGTAGGAGTGACCAGCCAGAAGTTCGAATTTGTGTAATTTGAAGTGGATGGGTCTTTGAAAGCACATGGCAGCGTTGTGTTTCCCTAACAGATAGTTCAGCTTTCTAATATTAGGTGACAGTGATAATTTTACTTTAGCTATTTAATCACTGGTAGGAAAATGAAATGTATGGAATTTTAAAATGGCTTATTAATTAACTGCTGTGGTTTGTTCTGTGTTATTTTGTCTCTAGATCAGTCGTATTGTCATCGGCTGCAGCATGACATGTATTTCCTTACAAGCACTAGCCGACTGAACGAGCAAGTGGTTGATAAAATTGTTCTTCAGCTTAACAGAGTCTATCCCCAAATTCTTACCAATGAAGAAGCAGAAAAGGTAATTTGACGAGTTTTGCTGTATCTCTGACTGTTGTGTTGCTTTTGCAGGTCACTAGGCAAGCTGCCCTCTTCCTGACACAGCTCTTGGTGCCACATGCAGCCAGTCTGCCTCACCTCCTCCTTGCTGACCAGTTGTATCTGGCATCTCACGTAAGAGGAGCAGTCACAGGCCTGGCACGTTCCCTGTGCCAAGTGGTCATGAGAGAGAACACTCTCTTCAGCAGCAGCTCAGTGCCACAGTCGCTGCTGTGATCAGGAGCATGCATTCGTACAGCCAGTCCATGGGCAGGAGGGCACCCATCCTGTGACCACATGCCTGGCATGCCTGTCTCCTCACATGAGGTGATGTGGAGTGGCACACCAGCTGATCTGTGCTGCATCCATCTCTCCCCACAGAATCGTCTGTATTAGCTCAATCAGTTTTGGTAACCAATTAATAATTTTAATTATTGGTAGAGAAGTGGGGGGGTGTTAGTCCCGCTAGTAAGTGTGGAGCTGTGGGAAGTGGATCGAGTTAATAATATCTTACAATGGTGTCACCACGTATGGAAGAAGGCCACCCTCCCTGACATGAAGTTTTCAAAAATGGGTAGCTTTTTTTAGGGAGAAAGAGCTTCTGATCTTGTGTGGAGACAAAATTAAAGTCAGCTAAGAGCTTCCCCAGTCCTACTTATAATAGTTTGTATTTGCCCTCTGCTGGCTTCATGTCTGCACAGGGTTTTGACATATCAGTATTTTAACATCAGAAAAAATAGGTCAAATTCTGCCATAATCAAACTTCAAGGGGACACTTAGAGTTTCGTGATGTAGAGCACAGTTAGATCATTAGCTGAGCCAGTCTTGCCACTTCCCTCAAGATCTTCAAAATAAATCCGTAAAGAATCTGTGAAACATGATTTGTGATTTCTGCACTTAGGCAGGAATGAACTGCTTTTTTATGGGTCCAGGCAAGTTTGTGTCAACTCTGTTGAGTGTTTAGGAAGCTTATAATCTCAGCTGTATCTGGTAAACGCTGTAGGAATTCTGTCAGAATAAGGAGTGTCATGTAAGATCTGTGGCATTCCTTGAGCAGCAATTGTTCCTAACTCAGTATGCTCTGAAGGTTATCCACTGTGCTGCTATGAAATATGATGCTTTGCTGAGAATGGCTCTGGATTTTTTCCAAATAAATTGAAATTAGTTTGATGTGTAAGGCTAGGGATGCATTTTCCTTCTCTTTGTAAGGTCTCCTAATACTCATCACATTTAGCACTACAGATAAAATGTATTTTCCTCCACAGCTGCTTGCCAACCTGAGCAATGGGAATTTGTGCTTGTTGAAATGGATACACAGCAGTTAGTTGTGCTGGAAATAATAAAAACTAATGAAATATGTAATCTTGGGATGATGAACACTCCAGTATTGGGACTAGGATAAGCAGTATAAAGTGCCTTTTTGGGGATCATTACTAGGCAGCTAAGGGCAAACTTGAAAGCATCAAACTTAAAATCAAATTATAAGATTTGCTGAAATTTTCTATCTTCAGCTGTCAGAATTAAACTGTAGAATAGCGAGTATCGTGTCAGCGTGGATGCAGGGAAGACATCAAATGCAGAGTGGCTTTCACTTGATTGGGACAGAAAAAAGCAGAGGGGGAGGCAGAGGCAATATGCTGTCCATCAGACAGTGCTGACCAGATGGAGCTCAGTGCTGTGCAGTGCATGTATGTCCTTTTTAGGTTTCCCTTGGTTTTTTTGCCCATTCTTTTAGTAAATATCAAAGAAGCTCCATAACTTTGTTTCCTGACATAGTGATGTGAAATTGATCTTTCAGTCTGTCTTCTGTTTTAATCTCTCTTCTGATGAGTGCTTTTCTCTTACAGTTCAGGAACCCAAAGGCATCACTCCATACCAGACTCTCAGATCTGTTAAAACACCTCCAAAAGAAAGGAGACAGACACTGTCAGGAGTTTTACAGGGCTCTGCAGATCAATGCTGAACAGCTGTTTAATGACCTGCCAAGCAGGAAAATCTTGAGTAAGTTGACTTGTACGTTGATTGAGTTGTGGATTTCCTCACCAGGAACCTCATTTCAGATGCAGTGTAGATCATTTAAACAACCTAAACAGGTTATAAATAATATAAATAAACAAGTTACTTAAATAATTTTTGGGGTATGCCTTAATTCCTTCTGACTTGAGTTTTCCAAAAGCTGTAAGGGGGTTTTGTAATGTAAAATTGTAATTACCTTCATTTTGTCTTTCATTTTGAAAGAAGCAGTTTGTATCTACCCAGCACAAACTGGTGGAAGACCATTTTCCTGCCTGCACAGGGAGGCTGCAGAGTTACCCCACGTCCATGCCTGAACCCTTTTGAACTGGGGAAGTCTGGGCCCATTCTGCCTCAGAATCTCAGATGAGCCCCAATCCCAATTGACTGAGCCCCGCAGCAGCCTGAAGGCAGTGCTGTGGTCTGATGTGCACCTTGCAGAAGTCGTGTACTTTTGGGGAACAGGGTCTTCAATCAAATTGTCTTGGATCTATCATTTTTACTTGGGTAGAGCTCAAGAAACAGGTTTTTCTGCCAGGCTGACTAGCAGTTAGCAGGCAGCCTTTATGAATTAAGAGCAGTTTGAGAAATCTTAGTGTAGTCACTACAAATAAAATTTCAAGACTGTTTTGATGTTTAAGAGTTTAAGCTTTTTTAATGTTCAGTGGCACATCCTACAAGCCATTTTTGGAAATGTATCTTTGCAAGGAGACTTGGATAGGGTCTGTGGGGTGTTTTCACTTTTAGCTAGAGCAGAAACTTGCTGATCCTTGCACGTGATTTACATGGTGACTCCGAGCTTTCCTGGGGTAGCCACGAGGAGGCAGGGTTCGGATTGCTCATGTTCGGACTCTGCATAGCAAATACCTGTGCTAGAAGTGCTTCACGTTAAACATACAGCTCCTTGGGGCACCTGAAAACTGTTTTGCTGCTGCTGCAAAGGGACTTCAGTAACCATTAAAAGTCATTAAATTCTCTGTTGTCTTGGTACACTCTTTTATGTTACCATCCTCAGAAGAATGAGGACAATTTAAAGAACTGAGTTAAAACATTACTGTGTGCTGAGGTTCGGCAGTTTCTTTCTGTTGACCTGAGAAATAAATTTCGAGATGATTGTGTTAATATGCTTGCTGCTTCTTAGAGTTCTGTAATTTAAACAAATGTCTGCATTCTGGATTGAGTGGTCAAGAAACATCAGTGCAGCTTTTTAAGCTAAAACCGCAAACACTTTTATGCTTCAGGAAAGCTCCTTTATCAATATGAGGAGTAACTTCTCATTTACGTGAACTTGGGCATTTTCAATATTAAAGCCACTATCCTTCGGACCTCGAACATGTACAATTCATTACGCAAATATTACTCCTTGGAAGTGCTGCCTGGAGTGTTCAAGTACAAGGCCTGTGGGGTCCTGAGCACCCTGGTCAGTGGAAGGTGTCCCTGCCCGCGGCAGGAGGTTGGAACTGGATGGTCTTTAGGGACCCTTCCAACTCAAACCATGCTATGATTCTATAATGCCCTTAGCAGTAGTTGTTAAATTTAGCACAAAGCATTTAGAGAATTGCCACTAGAATTTGTAAATGTGAAGAAAAAAGAGAATCCTTAACATGGGCATTTTCTTCTAAATGCAGACTGAGCTGAAACAAGCAGCATTACAAACAGTTGGAGAAATTATTAATGAGGACGTGGATGAACCATGGCCAGGACGGAGTTCTGTAATAGATTACATGCAGCTATACATAGGACAGATTTTTTCAACAGAGGAAATCCTTTCAAATATTTCCTTTTTAAGACAGCTTTGAAATTTGTGCTAGAGCAGAATGTCTTTGCCTCAAGTGTAAATTGCCAGTGAAGTGTCTGGTACTGTCTGAACATTCCCACTAGAGGGGGAGTAAGGCACACGGTGTGGGCAGCCTCGGAGCTGTTGAAGCAAATGGGAGTTTCCAAGGGACTCAGAAAATGTTTTAATTCTCTCCATGCCGACACAGACTAAAAGGATAAAGGCCCAGATCAGCCCCACGCAGCGATAGAAATGGCAGAGATTTGCCTGTGCTCTCCTGTGCAGTGTGAGGATGTCCTAGCTGGAGTTCCTAGGGAGGACATCAGCCCCTCAAAGGGGCCGGCTGGGTGAGGCAGCTGGGGGGACACAGTGCTCACGGAGGCTTTGAGCAAGCCCGGCTGCTTCCGTGACTCTCAGGCTTCACAGCGAAGTGCTCCAGATGCTTCTGGCGTGCTCCAGGGCCATGCCCTGTCCCCCCGCGGAGAGGGACGTCCTTAGCAGGGGAGATGGATGTTCTGCTGTCGCTGCATGCGTGGGCAGCGCAGTTTTCGAGGCACCTCTCCTAGATCCAGGTGTTGTAGAAGGAGAGCAGTTGAAACCAGTCAGTCTTAAATTCTTCCCTATTGACAGCCAGATTCAGAGCTCTTAGTTTTTTTCCTGTCCTTTTTTAATGCTCTTAACCCTTTTGTGGTTGGACTTGGTGATCTTAGAGGTCTTTCCCAAACTTTATGATTCTGTGATTCTGTGACTACAAAAAGGTCTGGCTAAAACAGTTGTTTTGCAGATTGGTGCTGTGTTATGGAAAGTCACTCCTCTGCCATGTCTGGTGACAACTGTGCATGCCCCTTCTGCAGACAGCGTGATCTCCACATCTGTGTGGCAAAGGCAGCTCTGGAAGGGTCTTTCTGCCCAGAGTGGAAACTACTGAACACCTTGTCTCAAGGCCAACCTCCTTTTCTACTAGAATTTGTAGAAAGATAAAGGCCAAAATTAATTGTGCCAGATGTTAGCATGTAGAACCTACAGAGTTTTAAAGAAGCTGGGCATGTCTTCAGCTGAGACCCGCATTTAGTAAATTATCTGCACCAAGAAGTTTTTTCTATGTGCTTTACCTGCTAAATACGTCAATGCCCAGAGATTTGCTCAAGAACAAAGAATGGCAATACATTAAATTATAGGGGTGTTTTCAGATTAGTGCATCTATTAACAAATAGTTTGTATTTATTACAATGAAAATTGCTGGCATTGTGAAGGATTATCTCCTGCTTTCCTAACTTGACAAACAAGTGTAATGTTATTTATGTGGTCAGTGCTTAAGCAGATCAGAGGTGGGGCTGCAGCTATTTGTAGTTGCATTCAGATGACTCTGTGCCTATGTCTTTTGATCAGTCCAGCTTTAATGCAATGATTTACCATTGGAGGGGTTATTACTTTATGTCAATACTGGATATTTTTCTGAAATGTGTTGTTTTGCACCATTTTGCATGTGCTGATTATGTTTGTTTGCTTGAGCTGAGTACTAACTTTTCATGTGTTGCTTTTATTTCTAGAAACCCCAGATCCCACAGAGATAGACACTGACAAGGAGCAATATATGCTAAATGACAGGGGTAAATAAATCATACAGTGTCACCGGATGGAATGGCTTTGCAGATTATGATGCAATTTATTATATCATGTAATTTACACTTCATATAACAACTACTTTGGCTTATGATGTCTTTACTGTCACAAGTTAAGTAGAGTTAATGGAGGAAAATATACTGAGCTACTGTCAAGGAAACCAGTGCCAGGAAATTGAAGAGACTGTAGAGTTTAATCAGCATTTACAATGGTGTTACTTACACTATTACAGCTAAAATCTTAATTTCCTGTGATTTCTTCCGTGCTTTAACAGTAAGGTCTATTCAGCTGCCACTGTCATTTTGCATAAGGCCGTCAATAACTTTTTGATATGACTTTTGGTTTTTTTCAATTTTTTTAAGCTCTCAATTTAACTACAAATCATTTGAAAGCAATGACAGAAAGGAAGGAAAAGCTTAAATATATTTTCCTTAGGAAAATATATTAATTATTTTTACCTTCCTCTGTTCAATGCCAGATTACAGAGACAAATATTTTATTCACAGTAAGATATTTTGAAAAGGAAGATCTGAAATAAAGATGAAGAGTTGTCACAATTTATAATGAACTATTGTATCATTTAAGTTTAATATTTTATTTAGAGATTTAGATACAATAATGAGAAATTCAAAACTTCTTCTATAAATTATGCCTTTTTTGCAGTTTCCTGAGAGAAAACTGAAGTAAGGAGCAGAAACAATGTTTAACTCCATGTAATTTTTGTCTGTGGTGGTGGTGTTTCTCTGAATATTGAACCAAATTGCTGTTCAGACTTTCCACATTGCTGTTGCTGTCTGCAGCATAACAGTACAGGGTGAACAGAGAAAGTGCTTGGAAATAAGAAAACGAACTAATATTTTATTTTATTTTTACTTATTACTTTTTTTTTTCCTGAGCTGGCCTCAGACCAGAGATTGTTTGGCCACTAGCCACCCTCCTTGGGAGGTTACGTGCCAAGGAGCAACCAGATCCTTGCTCCTTTGCTGTTTCTCCAGTGTCCGTGTCCATGCAGTCAGCTGCAGGAATTTGTTGAGGCAGTACACTCCTCCTTAAATTGATAGATGTAGCTTAATTGTGTCTCTGTTTCTAGTGAAATAGTAACTACAAATAGAGGTGTAGTTTAATTGTATCTCTGTTTCTAGTGAGGTAGTTAATACAAACAGCGTATTTGGTAATAAAGAAGCAGATATAAATCTTTATGCTGTTTTGTCAGTGGATAAGTATGAATTAGAATGGTTTCATTGAACATCAGTACTGACCATCACCATGAAACCGTGTGTAATTCCAGGCAGGCAGTTTCCAGGAGATTTGGTTTGGAAACTTTTCCTTGAATTCCATAGGCTGTAGCTAGATGAGCAGAGGGGAACAGGGAATTGTGGCAAAGCAACTGTAGTAAAAATTAATTGTAGTCTACTAAATGTGCTTCAGAGTATATTAGCTACAGAACATTCGGAAATGTGAATGTGTTAACTTTATTTGAATATGCTTAATTGTGCATATTGATCGCAATTGGTGATTTATGAACTGAGCTAAACTTGTGCTGCCCTGTCTGTCTTACTGTGCTTCCTTCCCGGTTTCTGTAGGCCCCGTGTTCTTCCTCGCGTGTTTCAGCGTGGCTGCAGGACTGGCCCTGTTCTGGTACTGCTGTAACTCAGGTGAGCTGCTCAGGGGCTTCTCCTGGCTGCCTTCCCCCAGCAGGGATGGAGCGAGCTGGACTCCTTGTCTGGCAGGGCTCCTTAACAGGGTGGGTCAAGGTGTCATCATTCATTAATGAGCTCGGGATACAAATTGCACAGCAGACATGCTGAGGTATAAATAATGGATATTTTGCCTACAGAGGATGCCACAAATAGGGGCTCTTTTTAAAGGCAGTAGTCATGTGAGCTCCTGTTGCTATAGCAATGGGTCATGATTCCCAAGAGTCATGAGACAGGCCCAAAACCTTCTGGCTCCCACACCCCTTGGGAGCTGGTGGAAGCCTGGCCAGTGCCAGGGCTGGGGGATGCTGACTGGATTTGCTGAGTCCCAGCAGCTACAGCTGTCCCCGTGCTGCTGGCTCTGGATGTTGGCTCTACCTGCTCCACACCACCCAGTGATGTGCTCAGGTGTGAAGCTGCCCTATTCCCTAACTGACCAATCTCCTCTTTCTGTCTGGACTTGCAGCAATGAATCTGGCATTCATTGTTTGCCTCTCTTGGTAGTTGATCTCTATAAATTGAAGGAAATGGGCTTTCCTCTAGAATTATTTTCAATAGATTTTTATTTTTTGCAGGTGCTGCTTCCTAACTAAAATGAAATTTAACTGTGTTCACTTTCTCTTTTTCCTCTCATCACTCTGTTCTAGAAACGCAAGTCATAGGAAGAGCCAGGAGAATCTTGGGCTTTTCTCCTATTATCATAGGAAGACATGTTAGAAATATTTGTATGTTGTATTTGGAAGACATATCAAGAAATTAAGGAAAAGCTGTCTCTTCACTTGTCTGTACAGTACACCGGCCAAAGGAAGCCAACAGTGCATAAATATTAATGTTCTGTGCTCATACCAAAGATTTTATTAACTAGCTTCATCAATAATTGCCTTGCCTCCAGATGTATTCAGAATTTCAGCTAGAATGTCCTTCTTTATGGGAATGGACCGTTTATTTTTGTAAATGCTTATTTTAAAGTATTTATCATTTGTATAAAAAATATTTTTAATACAAGCTTTAAAATTATCTCCTAAGTGAGCGTGGGTCTCAAGCCATGTTTGCATATGTGTTTTCTATACTGGAATGAATGATCACAACTCTCAGAAGAACTCTGGCCTGTCTTCTGTGAGAATTAATTTAAGAAAAGCACTTAAACACATGCACTCAAAGCCTTACTAAGAAATGGATCTCTGTCTCAGAACTCTCTGTTTTGTCTAGATCCTTTATAATCACTGCCTGAGCTCAGGTGGGCACCGGCACCTGTGTAAAGTTTATGGGGGCCAGTTCGCTTTATGTCAGCCTTGTATTTGCCGTGTCTTCTGATTCCCTTTGGTGCTTCATCCCAGCCTGCCTTGTTCCGGTCACACTCAGCTGCTGGCCCTGGTTTGAATGCCCTGGAGCTGGTGCAGGCTGGTTCCCAGCCCTTGGGGTGTTGCAGGGGCTGGAATGTCTGACCTGAAGCACTTCAGACTACCAAGAAAGCGTTCCAGATTTGTTTAGCTTTCCTTTTCCCAGTGAAGTGAATGCGGCTCTGCAGAGAGACCTGGACAAATAAGAGGGCCGGGCAATCAGCAACCCAGTGAAGTTCAACAAGGGAAAGTGCTGGATTGTGCACCTGGAATGGGCAACCCTGGATGTACAGACAGGCTGGGGAATGAGGTGCTGGAGAGCAGCACCAAGCAAAGGGACCTGGGGGTCCTGGTCAGTGGAAAGTTGAATGTGAGTGCCCTGGCAGCCAGCGGGGACATCCCTGTCCTGGAGGGCACCAGGCCCAGCGTGGCCAGTCAGGCCAGAGAGGGAGTTGTCCTGCTCTGCTCTGCTCTGCACTGGGGTGGCCTCACTTCGGGTGCTGGGGGCAGTTTGGGGCACCACAATGTAAGAAAGACATTAAACTACTGGAGAGCTTCCAAAGGATGCTTCCAAAGGACACTTCCAGGAATGGGGCAGCAACAGCTTCTCTGGGCAACCTGTGCCAGGGCCTCCTTACCCTCACAGGGAAGAATTCCTTCCCAGTATGGTACAGGAAAGTTTACTATGGCTAGGGCTATATTTCCTCCCTTCCTGAGGCTGCTTGAGATGAGGATGTCTCTCAGGGGAAAAAATTATCCAGAATGAGCTATGCCAAGGGTTAGAGCTGGAAGGAGAAAGAAAAAGTGAGTCTTGGTTCATCCTAGTGTCAAAGGACCTAACAGCAAAGAATAAAAAATAATCTGTTCCTTCATTAGTGCCAGTTATTAATTTCACCAGTGAAAGTCAGGCTGCCTATAAAATTGGCATGTACATAGGCTGGGAAACATTCTTTTTCTTGGAATATTTTTCTTTCAGGAGCTTGCTTCTCTGCAAGCACATCTATGCAGCACATATGGACAGCGATAATTCCATTTTCAGCTCCTGGAAGAAGCACATGTGCTCCTGCATGGGAGGCAGGTCCTTCTGGGCAAGCAGTGTTATGGACTTGGGAATAAATCAAGCAAGGTCTTGGATGAAGCTGCTTAGCTGCAGAATTCTGGTTTCCCTGGCAAGTCAAGAATAGCTTGGCCTTCGCTGCTGAAACCATGCTGATATTTACTTAAAAACGTGCTTCACTCGTTGTGCAGGCAAGTTGTCCTGGCTGGGTTTAGGTGGTTCTGTGCAGAGGATGGAGGCCGTCCTTGTGAACACCATGGTTCTCGTGCTGCAGGAAGGAATTGTACAGGAGCTAAGGAGAAGCAGGTGTGTTTCCAACGTTCCTTCTCTCACCTTGTGCAACTCACTGAAGAAGTACAACATTTTGCTTATCCCTACAGCATTGTGCCTTTAGTGGCATTCCGGGCTAAGAAGCCAGGGAGTGCTGGGCAGGGATGCTCTCCTGGAGGGCTGGAAGGGCCCCTTGGGAGGGAGATGAGAGTGGGATGTGCAGGTCCTCAAGCCATTGGCTCCTGCCTGCTCAGCTCATGCTGCCTTCCGCCAGGGCCTGTCCCGCTTTGCTGCTGGGTGATTTGTGCGTGAATCTTCAGGGGAAGCGAATGGGGGATGAGCTCCAGGTTCTTCGGCCCCAAGGCCTCCTGATATCTAGAAAAAATAATCTTCCTTCTCTGGTTGTTTTTTTAATGAATGGGCATTTAGATTTAAAGTAAAGCTGAAGTGCCTCTGATTGTCCTGGTGGTAGTGTCAGGGCTGTCTCGATCCCAGGACAAGAGCTATCCAGTGGCATCACCCTAGGCTGATGTGCAGGTACTGGCCTGAGCCATGGAAATGGTTAAGGCCAAGTGACGGGACTGTCTGTTTGCAGAGAGCTGGGAAGCAAAGGGACAGAGCCTACAAAGAATTTGCACAATTCCATTTAAAGCCAGACTGCTATTTAAAGGACTTGGTGAAGGATGATGTGCCTGATGAGCTGGAGTGGGAATGAAGTGATGATTCATTCTGGGATGCACTGGGCTGTTTTACAGCTGTTGGATGGACTGTGCAGTTAAAAGTGCCTTTGCCGAGGCAAAGTTACTCCTTTTGTTTCTTTCATTTGTTGTTATTTTTCTCATACTGTAAGAAATTGAAAACATATTGGGTCAAGATGTGCCGTTGTGGATGCTTTTGCCTGCCATTCTGTGTGCACAGATGCTACTCCATGTTATGCCATGCCTTGGCTGTGCTGCCAAGAATCAGTTTGCTGCACATCAGAGGTCCTGTGTCCTGTAGTAATTTCTCTGAATGTAAGTCTTCTTGAATCCTGTAGAAATTAATGGATTTCTTTTTGTAATGGGGTGAAGCTGGCAATTAAATTGAAATAAAATCTGAGAGAAGAATGCTGCTGTTTTTCTTGTAGTTAATGCATTGCTCTTCCTTCCAGAAGCACCCCTTGGTTGTTGCTCTCCTGTGGCTGCTGATTGACCCCTCCTGGGCTCTGATCTCTCATGGTTAAATATTTCTGGGTATTTGCACCAGGATTTTTAACATTTTCACCTTATTTCAAAATTACAGGTTTTTTGCTTAGCCTGTTTAGGGATCTGGAGTTAAACAGGTCTCATTGGTTCAAAGACTGGGTGTCTTTGGGTTAATCCTGGATTTTGTGTCATGTTGGGAGTTCCCAGGGTCACTGCCCATGAAGCCTTGGAGGTGCCCTGGTGCTTGCTGTAAAGGGATTTTGGCACACAGTTGATTTTAAGTGCTACTTTGACCAGCCAAAAAGGGACTTCATATAAGGAAAAACATGCAGACAGATTCGTTACTGGCGTGTTCCTTTGGATAAGGGGGAACTGCTGGACCAGGTGAGTCTATGAGCAGTGTTAAGAATGCCACCAAAGGAACTTCTTGCTGTAGCAGGAGAATCATGAGATCATAGAATTGTTAAGGTTGGAAAAGGCCTCTTAGGATCATTAAGGCCAATCTGGCACCACTACCATGTTTACCACTAAACTATGTCCTGAAGTACCACATCCACATGTTTTTTAAACACTTTCAGGAATGGTGACCTCACCACTGCCCTGGGCAGCCTCTGCCAGGGCTGGACAGCCCTTTCCGTGGAGAAATATTTCCTAATATCAAATCTAAATCTTCCCTGACACAACTTGAAACCTTAGGTGGAGTCACTGACCTACAGCCAGGATTGCATCTGCTGCTGCAAGACTCTCTTTGGGGACAAGAGGAGCCCCAGGGCTTGGCATTGGATTCTGTTGAACGGGGCCTGGGTGGTCATGGAGGAGGATCTCTGAGATAACTTGATCAGGAGAGATCCTCTTCATCCTGTGCCTTTCTGTGGACTGACTCCCCGATGAGTGGGAGCTAGGCCCCCTCCTCTCCCACTGGCTTGTGGCCCTCTGGGGAGAGGAGCAGCTGTGTTACCAGGAGGCTGTGCTTGCGCTCGTGCCTGTGGTGGGCAGCGTGCCCCAACCCTCTGCCTCTGCACCAGCAGCCTCGTGCCAGATGCCAGGTGAAGGGACCAGTACAGAGCTTCAGGGGCATCACCAGGGTTTGGATATGACTGAAACAACAGCTTGATGAAACTACAAAACGATAAGATTCGGGGTGGGGGGGTGGGGGGGTAATTTTCTTTCTATCTTCATCTTGCCCACTTCATAGGGATGGTATTAGTGCCAAATGGAAAGAAATCAGAGGCAGGAGACGAGAGAGGTATGCAGCAACACTGCTCCAGTTAATTCAGTGCCACTGCTTTGGCATAAAAGAGCATTTTGGGTGAATCCTGAGCTGCCCTTTCTATTTTGAAGCACAGGCCACTATACACTGTGGTCACAAGGAAAAGCTTTCTGCCATGGTGCTGTTGATAAATCTTTAATAACATTGTGTCTAGTAAAGCAAAAACCTTTCAGACTCAGTCTGTGCTTCATGAACTGGTAACAGATGAAGTCGGGTGCCAGCAGCCAGAGTGCCACTGCACCTGAAGCCTGGATAAATCACTGGTGAGATGTGTCCTCATGGCACGATTTACATCAAATCCTCACTTTTCCACAGCAAGATATTTCATCACGCTCGGGTGGCTTCTTTTATCCTTTTAAGCCCTGGTTTTAGCTAGCCTGGGGGTCTCACCCCGGGTCAGTGCTCTGCGCTGCGGCCGCTGTCCGGAGGCTGCTCTGTGCCATCCGGCGGAGCCTCTCTGCCCCCGGCCCGCCGGCTCCAGCCACGGCCGGGAACGGCAGCGCTGCTGGGTCCCCGTGGCTGCTCCCTGCTGAACGCTCTAGCAGAAAGGGAGACATCTGATGTTATTTCTCCTCTGTGGGCTTTGAGCTAATTAATTTTAAAAACTCCTAACGGAGGTTGGAAAGAGGATGCCTGTCGCTCTTAAATATTCCTGATCCATAATGGTTGCATACAGCTGGATTTTGCTTCACATCTCTCTACGAAGGAAAAATCCCACTGAGACTGAGATTTCCAAACCCCCATGGGGCTGAGAAGCACACTGGAAATCTTTGGAAGAGGTGTGTTCCCTGGCCTCACAGCTGCCTTTCTGAGCTCAGCCCTCTGCCCCTCTCCAACCCTTCCTGTGTCCTCAGTCGCCTTTCCACTTCCCTGGGTGTTTCACTTTTAATAAAGATTTGTTAAGAATATTTCCAAGTACAAAGAAGATCCCTGTGTATTTTCAGGGAGGGAGAAGAGGCAAAAAAATCTGACATCTTCATCCCACCAGTTCTAGCTGGGGGCTTATCCTCACTTGGAAGGACAACACATTTAAAAACTCCAAGATGTCAAAACCAAAGGGTTGCTCCTGGATGGCCGCTGGTGCTTCCTGCCCCTTTCTCCAGGAAGGCACAGCTCCCTGGTCCCACACCCCGGGCTGGTGCTGGGGATGCTGGCACAGGGGTATGGGGTGGCACAAGGGACATAATGCCGTGCTGCAATAACCAGGAGTGGTTGAAGGGCATGTTTGGATTAGATACTGGGAAGAAATTCTTTACTATAAGGGTGGTGAGGCCTTGGCAGGGGTTGTCCAAAGGGTTTGTGGACTCCCCAGCCCTGGAAGCGTTCAAGGCCAGGTTAGACAAGTCTTGGAGCAACCTGGGATAGTGGAAGGCGTCCCTGCCCATGGCAGGGGGTGGAATGAGCTGAACTTTAAGGTCCCTTCCCACCCAAACCAGTCTGTGATTCCATGATTCTGTGATAGCTCCAACTATTGTGCTTTCTCCTGCACAGTGAAAGAGAGAAATCCAGAACTCATCACTACTTTCAAATGCAGAATTGACCCCATTATGCACAGATGAACCCTGACCAGTCAGAGACTCTGCTGGGTCCTTCTGGATGTGTTACAGATGCCAAAAAGACTTCTACATGCTCTTGGAAGCTGTTGTTCCCTGCCTCATGTTGCCATGTTCTGGTGGATGCAGGGTTCTGCAGAGGGGATGAGCTTGTCCCCTTGCTGTGAGCCTGCGGCTCAACCTGCATCTGGACCTCAGCCGGAGGGTTTGTAAGGCAAGTACAGGAGCTTTTCCTTCTACCCTGGAATCACACACTAGCCCAAAGCAGGTCTGGTTTGCTTTAGTTTTTTGCTGGCTTATGGTTAAGCTGCAAGGTGCAGTCAGAGGTTCCAGAGGTGAGGGAACTCATCCTCTGCCGAGGTCCCACCTGTGCCTCTGGAGCTGGCTCACAGTCAATTTATCACGACTGCTTTGCTCTGCTCTGGAAGAACTCTGTTCTGCCAGGAGGTAGGGAGATAATTTACATGAGGTAGGAACCAAATTCAAAGTCCATGTATAACAGGTAAAATTACAGCAGAAAATAATAATAATTATTAATAGTAATAATTTTGACAGCAGTTTTCTATGAAAGACTTGCAATGGTATCTTTCAGGGTATTCCCAGGCCAGGAGCCCTGTGGGATACAAGTGAAACTCGACGAGCTCAGAGTCAATGGAAGTAAATTCCTCATTCAGAGCTGGATGAAATTCAGGCTTGGATGAGTCTAGGCTGGTCCTGACTCTGGAAAGATGAACAACAATCGTCATTCCATCACACCCTGTGTCTGCAAGTGAAGAGGACATGCAAATTACACAAAATATTAACAGTGACATCAGGTTTGAAGATTCCAGGACCTCTGTGTGGTAGGGTAACCAGGATCTCTTAAGACACTGTGAGGAGTCTTACCAGAGCACCTGTGGGATGTGGGGCTTTCAAACCTGTATTTTTTATCAGCATGGAGAAGAAATAATATGTATGGAGTTTGAAGGAGAACACTGACCCGCGCAGGCCTGTCGTGGCTTGCTCCCAGCACCGCCCAGTTTGTGAAGTTCAGTTATGTTCCCAAGTCACGTTCCAAGGATTTGAAACCCCACAAGGGATGGGGAAGCCTGGGGGGATACAGTAATTTCTTTCCTGAGCAATGCTCTCCCTGGCATGCCTGGTGAATCACAGTTTCTGACATAGAAAAAAAGTAATCCTATTTCAGGGTAAAGACACATAGCTGTCTCCCTCCCTATCTTCCACAAGTCAAAAACAAATCTGAAACATAAGGCCTTCCCAACAGTTTAAATTATTTTCATCCTTCATGACAGAAATCTGGGGTAATGTTGGGTGGTGATGAAACAAATTTATTCTCAAATATTTTTGGCACCAGTGAAAATGTTTAGTAATGTTGAAGTAGTCCTGGTGTGGTGCTTCCTACCATGGCACCATATTTACCACTCACCTCCCGACTAGTTAAAACTTGTACCATTAAAAACGGGGTGGGGCAACTTCTAGGCTGGAAGACAGGAAAAAAGAGGAGTGGAAAACATCAGGAAGGAGGCTGAATGAAAAGAGAACCTGAGTTTTTGCTGTCTCCATTTCTGACAAAGCCTGACTTGCCTGATGAGGAGCCATTGATGTCTGTGCTCCTGGCTGGGAGCTGTGGCACTGTCCTTGGGAAGGCAGCCAGGTTAGTAAATAGTTCTCATTATGAGAACCCAAGGGGATAAAATGAACCATGAAAACAGATCTCAGCAGACTGAGGAGGAAGATGAAAGTGAATTCAAAATAACCCACAGCATCCAATAGGAGGGCAGGTAATTTTTTTCGTCATCATCCTGTTAGGAAGTTGGATAACTATTGGTTAGGTATTATTTTGAAAAGATTGTATTCTGTGTTTCACATCCTGCAATGACATGTCAGTGACCCTCCCACTGACATGGCCATGGACTAAGAACATCAGGAGCGAGGATGAGTGGGGGCATTTACAGGCTGAGCCAGAGGGAGATATTTTTCCTGACCCTCCCTTGGCCCAGCCTGAGGCCGTTCCCTCTCTCCTGTCCCTGTTCCCTGGGAGCAGAGCCCGACCCCCCCGGCTGCCCCCTCCTGCCAGGGAGTTGTGCAGAGCCAGGAGGTCCCCCCTGAGCCTCCTTTTCTCCAGGCTGAGCCCCTTCCCCAGCTCCCTCAGCCCCTTCCCCAGCTCCGTTGCCTCCTCTGGACACGCTCCAGCCCCTCAAGCTCTTTCTTGTGAGGGCCCCAAACTGACCCCGGGATTCGAGGTGTGTCCAGCACAGGGGATGGGCACTGCCCTGGTCCTGCTGCCACACCACGGCTGGCACAGGCCAAGGTGCCCTGGTCCTTCTTGCCCACCTGGGCTCCTGTTCAGCTGCTGCCACCAGCACTGCCAGGGCCTTTCCTGCCGGGCCCTTTCCAGCCCCCGTGGCTCAGCCTGGAGCTGCGGGGGCTGTTGTGACCCAACACTTAGCCTTATTGAAGGCTCAGATCCAGCCTCTCCAGGTACCACTACGGAGCCTTCCTGCCCGACAGCGGACCAATACTCCCAGCAACCTTAGTGTCATCTGCAAACTCACTGAGGGTAAACAAGTTGTTAATTAAAACACCACAGTGGCAGTTGAGGGGGATACAAAAGCCAGGGTGATGTTTTCTGCTTCAGCCTATCTTATGTAAGACTCAGCATCAGAATAAGCTCCAGCAGTGACCTGGTTTAGAAGACAAATACTTAGAGTCAGTTCCAGTAAATAGGGTTGTTGTCACCTGCTTCAGTAAGAACAGCTACGCTGAAAATCTCAGCCCAGGCTGTTCTGGATGCTGAAGGGACTAATGAGAAGGACCACGAGCAATGCTCACCCTGCCCAGAGCTTACGAAACAGGAGCAAACGGCTGACCTGGCACGAACCGCTCCCCACACAGCCTGGAAAATTCATCTCGCTTCATTATTGATGACCTCTTTTTAAAAGAGATATTTGCTTCCAACCAAGAACTCTGAAAAACCACAGCAAACCAAAGGACGAGTCCAAGAATGAGTCAAACCTATGTATTTGTTTGCTGCCCCTCAGAGACACTTGCCAGGATTTTAGAGCAGCACCTGATTTAAAAGAATAATAATCCTGTGATTAAATTATTTATACTTGAAACCAACTTGCAGATGCTTTTGTCTGCTAAAAAAATACATGAACTCTGAAGGCTTCAGAGACTTAAAATACAGATTTCATGTCTGAGAATGTTTTGCCAATCTTACTTACTCACAATAAAAGACATGGGGAGCAGCATCAGAGGTGTGAAAGCCACGAGTGGGCATGAACGGTCCTACAGGAGGTGGTGGTCTGGCAAAAATAAATACAGGAATTTGTCCTGCGTGCCTCATTCAGAACTTGTTCTGAGCTATGTTTAAATTAGTACAGCACATACAATTAAACCACTGCCTGCTAGATACTGGTTAAATACACGTTATAATGGAAATGAAGCAAGAAAAGACAAATAAGAAAATAAAAAAGAATGTCTATTCCATTACTAATCACACAAGTTTGATTTGTTTTCTGTTAGTAATTTTTACAGAATATATACATGAAAATCTGGTACATCAATGGGCTTTGAGACATAACCAAAGAGAAAGGTCACTGTAAATGAGATGAAACACATGAAGTCAAACTTCTACTCTTATGTACAAGGGAACATTTGAAGATTGATGCTAAAAAAAAGATTAATACAAATCTGCATCTACATGTAAGTACAACCTAAAAACCTCAGATTTTTCTGACTGCAGGTATGATACTTTGGAAATAAAATGACTAAAATGTTTTTGTTGAAGAAATTCTTGTAACCTACACCATTACTAGCAATAGTGTATTTAGAAAAAGTATAAGTCCCTGAGCCAGCAGGTAAGAGCCTAGAAGATATTTATATCTCTCTATATATATTGAAAAATAAAAATTTTAAAATTTGTTTTGCTTTTAGCCATAAACTTATAAAAGTAACAAAACTGCAGCAATCAATGATGGGAAGAGAGAGAGGAAACTAGAGAGAAGAACTCAATTCATTTTGCCATTTGAATTGCTGCTGACAGGCACTTGGTACCAGTTTAGCAGGTGAAGTTCAGCCTGGATCCTCCAGTTTACCAGTTGAGCCTAGAAAAGGTGGCACTTCTAATAGAGTTTCCAGAAATTTGATATAAGAAAGAACCTTTCATAATAAGGGAGGTGAGGCCCTGGCACAGGTGCCCAGAGCAGCTGTGGCTGCCCCTGGATCCCTGGCAGTGCCCAAGGCCAGGTTGGACACTGGGGCTTGGAGCAGCCTGGGACAGTGGAAGGTGTCCCTGCCATGGTACGGGTGGGATGAGATGACCTTTAAAGGTCTCTTGAATCCAAACCACTCTATGATTCAAATAAATACATATAATACACAGAATATACAGAACAGCAGTTCACGGTAAGAAACCATTAACAATTATGTTATTTGTGTCTGTGCACAAAGGACAGGAAATTTTAAGTGTATCCAGAGATGAAGAAACAAGTCAAATGAATACCTGTGACCAAAACTGGATAAAAGAATGCTGTTTGTTTCTGTTTGTCTCATCTTTGCTTTAGCTAGAGTGGAAAAAAAAGAAAAACAAGGCACAGCTACCTTTACACGCTGCAAAGGAAGAGCCCTGATGGGCTACAGAGTACATGGGCTTGGTGCCAAGCTGTGAAATAAAGGACAATGTGACCACGCCAGAGTCAAAGGCCTGACATTTCTTAGCATGGTGGAAATGACAAATTGTCACAAAAACCAAAGGCATGTAAAAAGAAAAGTCCTGTGAAGTGCTGCCAGATGATATTTCCCGTTTCATGAGTTATGTCACTTCTCTGAAAAAAAATTAAGCTTCTTCAGAAACTGAAATGCCAATATTCCAGAAAAGCAGTGTCCTTGGGGCAAAATCAACCTTTTCTTAGATGCCAAACAGTTTAAATATTAACACACCGGAAAATTTTAGGTATACAAATGTATTGGAAACTTGAGAAAGCTGCTTGGCATGTCCAGCTTCTTCAGATTATTTTTCCTTCCCCATTGTGTCCAGTGTAGCTGGCTCAACTGCAAACGGCATCTAAAATGAATGCTCCAGGTCTCTGAAACACAAAGATACTGATATTTTAGTGATACATGAATTATAGTAAATGACACATTTGCTTTAAAGGGGGAATTACGTTTTCTGTAGAAAAGGGTGCACAGCAGTAAAGGTGAAGCCAGAAAATGCTGGCCACCCACTTCTCTCAGGGTTTTGAGGAGACTGTGGCAACAGACTAAAAACCGCCTATTTTTCAAGTTACATTCAGATGACCAGATGTGTTTAGCAAGGGCAATGGGTACAAATGAGCAAACAAGAGCTGTAAGGTTCCAAAGCAATACAGAACTTTCGCATTTAACAAGTTTGCAGCAAAAAGACAGGTTCTGGACACCACATTTGTCTGTTTAACTAGGAAACTGCACGTGTGAGAGCATGGAGGCAGGAGCCCACAGCTGCTGGTTCTGTTCTGAGCTCCCTTGTGCCTATTTCAGAGTCTTGTCTCTGCCTCTGTCCCTGGCTGTTGTGCGTGTTTCATCCTCTGAAGGCAGCTGAAATTCCAATAATCCTTCATTCAGCTCTCTTGACTTTGCCAGTGTAATTTTGGGGTTAGTGCTTCAGTATTGCTTTAACATGTACTGCTGAAGTCAACATTCTACCTGGATTTCTGATAAAAGCTCACATAATCTATGTGCTCTTTGCCGTTAAAATTAAATATTTATCAGTCTGTTTGTAGCGACTATGGCCAGAAAACGCAATAAAACTATCTTGTTTTGCTGCCAGAATTTCACAGGTTTTGGTTAAAGCAGAGAATTCCACCCACACCCTGAGATAAATTAATGTAGTTCTTCATCTTCCTAGTAATTTCTTGCACTGACTTTCCCCAATGCTGTTTAGACTGATGATAAATTTTGGTCTGACTCCCATTCTTGTTACACATTTCTGTTGCACCATTCATCTACAGATTAATGGTTTAAAGGCCTTGTATCTTCTTTTTCATGGAGAAAGGGTTTCCTGTAGAAGTTTGCACAAGGCAGTAACGTTACATGCTCGGGCTGTCTGTGTAGTACAGAGTGTACCACGGCCTGTCAGCCCAGTCATTCCTTCTTCAGTAAGTCTCTGATCCTGGGTTGAGATCTGGAAGACCAAGAGCCAGAGCAATGTTGGCACACACAGACTTAGCAGTGCTATTTTAAAGGTAGATGTTGACCATGGTGCTTCTTCAGTTACAAGCCTACCCTTCAGGTTTACCTCCTCCCAAATCGCTCATCATAGCTATGATGCTAGGAAGATACCCAGTTTGATCCCCACAATTGCTGTGTTTATCCTTCTGTGTAAGTAAAGAACAAAGCTGAAAGTGCAGGTAGAGCAACAACATTGTTCTAAATGGCCACACGTGAAGTGATAGTGCTCGTCCTTGTGGGCTGAGTCTTGCACAGAGCAAAGCCCTGTCCTCTGGAGGACAAAAGAGCCACATGATCTGCACAGGAACTGAGAGGCTCCAGCATGTGCAGTGTTACATGTCAGACTTAATAGCCCTAGCTACTTGGAAACAGATTGTCTTCAGTGTTACGTAACAGATCGGATGCAAACCTTCCTTAAAAAAAGGAGAGGCGCTTGGAGAAAGCAAAACAACATTATTTCCCTTACTGTCTTAGTCAGCAGAACGGAAAAGGAGCGGGTAGGCCAGGACAATCCTTACACTTCCTATGGGTGACACGTGCTGCCATCAACTTTTGAACTCCACATTTACAAACACACTCTAATAACTTACCAGTTCCCAGCAGCTTCTGCTTTTGCACTAACGTGACATGAATTCAGGTATTTGCAAGAACTTGAACTGTACAGATAAGCTTGTGGCTGTTTCTAAACTGACCCAGTGTGCCCTGCATTCCTGGATGTTGTGCCCTGCTACCTCATGCTGCAGGAGACCACACTCACCTGATCCTTACTGTCTTGATGCTGACTCAGCAACTGGCTTCTGCACTCCAAAGGCAGTGATAAAAATATTCACAACTACGATAATGAATACTAGTCCAGTTGCAAGGTTGTTGAGGAAATTCAGCTTTCCATGTTTTGCAGGGTTGTTAAGGTCATATTTTACTTCAAAGAGAAAGGAGAAAAAAATATTTAATGGTTTGTGTATTTCAAAATTCAGAATAAAAGGTTTCCTACTGACGTAGTTCAAGAATTTATCTTATGCTGGGCTATTTGGATCAATCATATTTAAAAAGGAAGTCAGATTCTGCAGTGTCAGTGAAAGTGCTAAGGGGAAGGTCTGTAACCACAAGGAGCCTATTAACTTCCAGTAATTAGCATCTAATCTCTGTGGAGACACATGGGAAGTAGCAGATGCACTAACATCACTAGAAATCTTTAGAGTTCTTGATGCTTTGAAGCCTAGCTTTGTTGCAGACTTTAAGCATCTAAAAATTATTTCAGTCTTGAATACATGAAGCTTGAACAGGATGAAGTTAAATTTCCTAGTTAAAATGCTACAAATCTGTTCACCAGTGCTGGATTTTTTTGTACTGGTGCCCTTCCACAGCTTGTATTCCCTTGTACTCCCTGCTTTTGCCCTGATTCTGTTTTTAGAAAGCAAGGGCAGTCTATCTGTTAAGCAGAGGGAGATGTCAGAGCAGCGTAGCTGCAGTCCTTTCTACAGAGAGCATCCGCTGTGTAAACATTTTCCTTTGTTTCTTGCAGCTGTTTTTTTGGCTGAATGGCTAATGGGAGTGAGGGAGACTCAGGCAAGGGAGATAGCACTAAGTTAGTGTAAGCTTTGATTCCAGGCCTCGTGAAAGCATACAAATTAGTTACCTTGGGCTGATAATAGGTTTCGTTTAAGACAGTGAGAAGTCTGGGGTGCTTGCCTGGCATCACAGAATCATTAAGGCTGGAAAAGACCTCCAAGATCATCAGGTCTAGCCTTTGACCAAACACTATGCCCACTGAAACACCACATGAAAAGCCAAGAGTTTCCAGTCCCTGTTCTCTGGCAGTAAGGGCTCTGCAGCTCAGACCCTCGGCTACGTGCCTTTGATGCTGGTGGAGTGAGTGCTGATGAATTCTGGAGCATGTTTTGAGAATGGGTTTTGTCTATTAAGACTCCTAGTTCCCAAGAGCATAGATCACTGGAGCTTGTGTCTGCATGTGTGCAACATCTGAGAGAAAGTTTATACCAAACAAGTTTTTACAGCAACATAAAACTTAGAGCTCCTTCTGATAGACACATACATAGACATACAGCTTAGGACTCTACTACACAAATAAATCTTGTTATTTGCTTGTACCATCATCACCCTGTTCCAAACTGCAGAAGTGAACCACAGAACCAGCATTCCTTGTCGTTGAAGCAGTTAAGTGGTCGCAAACACACTCGTGATGCTGAAGTGCTAACAGCCAGGTTCACCTGGGGTCCCGAACTATAGTGCTGTTTTGGTTTCAAGGAATTCTGGGCACCTGTTCAAGTACTGTTTGCTAAAGCAGTGTAGTCAAACATCACAGGCCAGGCAAAGCACTGAAGAACAGTGTGGGAGAACTGCGTGAGAAGCTACTGCACACCTGTGTAGGCATGAAATAATTTAAGTTCAGTAGTACTTCAACCTTAAATAAGTTTACACATCTGTAAAGCATCTGGAGGCATGCGGATGCTTGCATCCCAACAGGACCTGGAAGGACTCTAGTACTGCAATGTGAATGAAGAAGAATAAATGAAAAGGAATCATTATTCTGAAACATGGAATAAGAGCATTTGAGATGGCTGGATTAAAAAGGAAAGGCAATAATGGCATGACTTGTTACGTGAGTTAAAAGCAATCATGCTGAAAGGCAAACTGACACTTTCAGAGCCGTGCCTTTGTCCAAAGCAGGGCCAGAGAAGACAAGTAATACTTGTCAGTTTAGGAAGAGCTCTAAATTTTGAAGTAGAGTTGCAGTAATCCTATCTTTGTAATTACAGTACTTAAGATTGAGGGTGTTTGTGAAAATGTTCTTAAGAACAGTTATTCTTTAAGTATTTTATTATAGTGGATTACTATGATTTCATGGCACTGAAACTATTTCAAGACATTCTTTGCTTTTCTTCCAAAAAGTTAAGGTCACCAAATCACTTCCAAGGACAAGCTTGCTGAACATTTCTCGCATTGTTTTTGTGAAAGACTCTTTTGAAGAAGGAAAAGCTTTTAATACCTAGTAGAAACTGTAAGAACTAGTAGCTCCCAGAACAAAATCCTGACTCAAGGAAAGAAACTGGATGGTGGTACAGACTTTAGTTTGGCCTTGTGAGAGCTTGTAGAGACAGAATTTCATGGCTGGACAGAAACAAACTATTCCTGCAAGCCAAAACTACCAAATATACATTGAGGAAAGCAAGTTCTTGCTCTGATGCCTATATCTTCATACTTTCGTGTCCTATTTCCTGTCTTCTTCCTATCTTTGACCTCAGCAGGATGGCACTGCTCCAACAGTGCATCACCATAAGCCAAGGGCTCTGTCACCCTCTATGCGAAAAAGATAAAATTGACACCAATTTAAACCATTTTAGCAGTGCCTTGCAGAAACAAGCATTAAAAAGCAGTGTCTCACCACATACTGAGAAATTACTGCCCAACAGAAAGACAGAGCTTGTCTACAGCCTCAGAGCCTGCTGAACTAACCAGCGAGATGCCTTCAACCGAGGAACACAGAAGTACTTTGCTGATTTTTCCATTACTCTCTTCCCACACCTCCCAGCATCAACAGGTTGGGTTTTTTCCAGTCCCTTTCTGGAATCTCCTCTGAGCCAAGACCTGGATTTTGCTCTTGCACCAACTCTACCAAAGGCAGAGACAGCTTTATTCCATCTCTTTTATAAGAAAGAAAAAGCTACATCAACTGTGTATGAATATTACAAGCCATGTGTATCCTGGATCCGTAGGAACTTTTTCCTTGAACAGAACGTTGTTTTTTCAGCTGTGATAAGAGAGCAGAACATTGAAAGATTGACAGGGATGCCAAAGGTGGCACCCATAACTCATTAAATGCCATGTGTGAACTCTGCCTTTTCATTTACATTAGGCCCAAGGTCAGTTTTCTAGTTCTCACTAAGGTAAAGGGCAAGATTTGAAAAACATTATGAGAATAAATGATCACATAACACGAGCAGAAATGATCCACAGCCGTTTCCTACCAGTGGAGGTGTTATTTATTCCCGGTTGGCAATGCTAGATGCAGTTTGATTGCAACCCAGCCAAGCTGAAGACAACATACCACACCAACATGATGATGGACATTTTGACTTTCACTTCCCGTTCGGAGTTCCACATTCACAATATTTTCTTCTATGACTGATATGGAAGAAATACATTTCAGTCATAAGATTAAGTAACAGGTCTTGCCAAAAACATTTTTATGAAACTGGATAGACTGCATTATGCTCTATGGCTTACTGATGTTTCTTCTACAGTATTTCATAATTTCCCTTCCTCCTCAGGCTTTCTGGAAAGAAAAATATTCATAGTATGGGCAAATGAGTAGGAGGAAGTTGACAAAAACTGAGTATTTCACACAAAGTTGCCCTTCCTCCCTTTGTTGCAGTATTTCTATGGTTTCACGAGAAAATCTGTATTTTTGGATATTAGGAAAATTTTCTTCACTGAAAGGGCTGTCAAGCATTGGAACAGGCTGCCCAGGGAAGTGGTTGAGTCACCACCCCTAGAGCTAATTAAAAGACGTGTAGTTGTGATGTTTACGTATGTTTACTATGATAGTTTAGTGGTGAACAGGGCAGTGCTAAGTTAACTTTTGGACTAGATGGTCTTAGAGGTCTTTTTCAACCTAAATGAGTCTATGATTCTAACCTGAATAGGTTCTGAGGTAAAGGCTTTTTAAAAGCAAAGGGTGTGCCTACATACCATCTCATAGGCTGTGTCCTATAAAAAAAATACAAGTCAGTGGTTCTTGCTGTTGCTACCTACCAAGGAATATCAGGAGCACTCCCACCATAACTTGCAGGGTGAGCGACAAACTGATGAGAATGATCAGGGGGACGTAGAAGGAAAAAGAGGGCCCTTGCTCCATCACGGCTTTGAGCTGGGACGCGTTGGCCATCAGCAGGGCGATGTCCAGCATGCTCTCGGCGGCGCTCTTCTTGTTGGCGTAGTGGTTGATGTTGATGGGTGTGTTCCTTTGGAACCACTGTGGCGTTCTGTGCTGAAGCCAGCAGAGAGGAAAATGGTTATTCATGTCTCTTGTAACTGGTGGTGAGTGAGAGATCACTTGGCCCATCAAATGACTCCTGCGATCATACGGGCAGAGCCACAGCAGTACTGAGACCTGTGCAGCTTTCTCACTGATACTCCCATCCTCCAGACAGGAGAGCAGAAAACAGTGCCCACCTGTACTGCCCTTTGGCACTTTTTCCAGCTTGCCTATAGGATCAGTCTAAACAGTCATCATGTTTCTACCCTGGGAAAAGGAGAGACTGGAAAAGCTGAAAAGTTTGCACTGAGAAAAAGTTGGGAGGGAAAAACCACTGTAACACGATCCAGCAAACAACAGGTTCTTGTGACTAATTTACTCCTGAAGGCACACTTAAAAATACAGACATTTATTAAATTCAGTTTCTCTCATCACACATCCAAAAAGTTCCTTCATTACTCATGAGTCTTATTTTAAGGACTGATGTGAAGTTGGCCACAGTGTGAGCTTTGCTTGTCCTCCTTTCCTTGCTACTCCTTCCTCCACCATGCCACTGTCCAGGGCCATCCATACACCCATACACAGATGTTTTTCCACCTAACTATCACATGATCTGTTGTTGCCAAGATTTGCCCAATTACAAGGGAATCCTTTTCTCCCCATTTTCACATCAACTGGTTTTGGTTTGGGGTTGGTCTTTGTTTGGTTGTTTTTTTAATTGCTTTGCAAACAAACAGGAAAATAAAAACCAACTGCAGGGCAAATCTACAGCTAGTTAACCCAAGAGGATGAATGTATGAGTGTTTCCTGATGATGATTCATGTGACCTGACTTGAAATTTGACTGCTTGTGTCCCAGAGGTGCCTATTTCTCCATGGATTACATGCAGCTGAGGGTAACTAGGTTAGACTTAGCTGCCCGACTCTGTGAGGAAGGAAGAGTACGTGATCCTCTATCCTGCTGTCTCTGAATAGGTTAGGAATTTCATTCTTGCTGCTCTTACTTCTAGACTTCAAAAATAATAGACAAATATATGAAAAGTAAGCTTATTCTAGCTGACTTCTTTAAACACGCTTTTTAGAGACTTTTTTACTGCCCAAATGTGTTCCTGCTTACCAGAAAATCCTGTGAAAGAAGTCTGGCTTTGCAGGTTAGCTCAAATGCAGAAGACACCCTCTAATTACTGTCCTCAGCAGCACTAAACATGATCAACTCCCAAGCCAGGCTTGCCACAGTCCAGACCTAAAAGCCTCCTTTTAAATAGGGCAGATATCGATGTATACATTGCCAGTTTTTCCAGGGCATTTAAACACCAAATTTGACCCATTTTCACCAGACATGTTGTAATCCACCACAAGCCTAAATATTTGACTGAGTGTAACTTGTCATAGGGCAGCAGCAAATGTCAGAGCTTTTTCTCAGCCTATGATCTTGCCTTCACCAGGAAAAATGACCTGTAATCATGAAAACCCCAGAAACATTCACTTCCTGTCTCCTGACTGATGTTGGGAAACCATGAAACAAAAAAGCAACAATAAAAGCAAATTAGCCTTGTCTTCCGGGAGCAAGCCGAAGGCCACTGCCAGAGGTACTGAAACAGATGCAGTCAGCACTACGTGGGCACTTTTTACGCTCAGACTGTGTTCCACAGCAACATACAGACAGGCAATGAAAGAAGAGATGTTGCCTTAACCTCAGGAGAGTGACAGTCTGTACAACAGAAATGACAGTAGAACTTGGTTATGTGGCTTTATGGTTTCAGGGAGATTCCAGGCATGCAGCAACTTCTGCAGCTCACAGCACCAAACAACACTTACTGTGCCGTGATCATCCGCAGGGCCGCCGAGAGGAACAGTGAACAGGAGATTTCCTAGCATGCAGATAAAGGAAGGCTTTTCCTGCAGGTGACACTTGGCAAAAGAGCAGTATGCATTCCATGTGACCTGCTTCAGTCTCAGTGTAACCAAAACATCTCCTCAGACACATTCAACATTCAAATTACTTGGCAGAGACAAGCTAAACCCTTGTGTTCGTGTCTCCAAAGAAGTCTGAGCAAAGCCAGCACGCGTGTTCACACATGTCTAAGAGCCAGCTGCAGCTGGGACTGCATTCCCTGCAGTATTCCTTGCCTGCCTTCAGGTCCCTGGTGCTGCAAAGCTTCAGCCTCTCAGCACAACCTGCCCTGCTGGTCTATGCACACTTAGACAAAGAATAGGAGTGAAAAGCCTCTCCCTCTTGCTCCACCTGTGACTGGAATAGTCCCATGGAAGAGCTGATTTTCACAGTGACATGCTGCTGTCCCCTCAGGCAGTACCACTCTGGCTCTCCTCACAGAGGCAGGGGCTGTTTGCTTGCCCAGAGCACTGCACTCTGCAAGGACAAAGCTACAATGCCATGTCATAAACGAGCACTTTTTTGGTTCTGTAAGACGAAACCTTCACTCCAAGATTGTATGGTACTGCTTCACAGTCTCCCTGTGTTAGTACAGCCTTGGCCACTGCTTTGCTTCACTCCCCAATTCAATGATACACCCAGAAAAACTGAGTCCCTTCAAAATACAGAAAGGATTTATTCGTTACACTTACTAAAAAGCAAATACAAGTGGCTCTGCAACAAATGTCCTTAGGTGCTGAGTTTCATGAATCACAGCTAAGCTCCACCTGGTGATTCAACAGGAAGGAAACAGCATTGAAAATGGAAATATTTGAAAACAATAAAGTATCTTTTCTAAATACAGTAACTTGTTATAGTAAGGATTACAGCAGTTTTCTTTCTATTTGGGGTTAGTTATTAATGCAATTTTATGGGCCAACAGCCTTGATTCAAAATGAGACTGGACCAGAATGACCTCTGGGTTTGTAATGCCATAGTGCAAGCTTCGTGAAAATCTCGTGTTTAGGAATAAGCCTGAATTACAAAACAATGGAAACTTGCTACATAATAATGAAGCCATGCAGAACTAAAGCTGAGCCATACTGAACTTACAGTGGGGCTGCTCTTTACTGTGTTCTGCAATATTCTTCCCAATCAGACCTGTTAAAAAGATGCTAAAAAGCAATTTTGTTTAAGACCTAATTTGCTAAGGTGTTGAAGTATATCACATACCTAATTTTTCCAGATCTTCGAGGGGAAATGTCATGTTTGGAAAAAATTCCAGTTAAATCAAAAAAGAGATGGATCACACATAAAAGGAATAATACAGAACTAAAATGGAACACAATTTCAGAACTTTTTTTTTTTAAGATCAAACTTACAGTTACAGGACTGAACTAGCAACTTTATACTAGTATTTAATAATCCCTATAGTTGTAGAATTTCTGTGCACATCTCCATCACCTACACACTGAAATTGCAAAGGGCCATGTATGGCCACTATGAAGTCAGACTTCCCCTCCATCTCAGAGATCTTGCTGATCTAAAAATAAACAGGTAAAATATTCTACAAAGAAAAAAAAAATTCTTCCAACAAAAATATTTTAAGCCACATCCGTCATGTAATGGATGATTACAGAATCACATAATTGGCTGGGCTGGAAGGGACTCCCAAGGATCACCCAGTCCAGCCCCTGTCCCTGCACAGACACCCCAACAATCCCACCCTGGGCATCCCTGGCAGCGCTGTCCGAACGCTCCCGGAGCTCCGGCAGCCTCGGGGCCAGGACCATTCCCTGGGGAGCCTGGGCAGTGCCCAGCTCCCTCTGGGGAAAAGCCTTTCCCGGAGATCCATCCTAACCCTCCCCGACACAACTTCAGGCCATTCTCTCAGGCCCTATCACTGGTCACCACAAACAGACACCGGTGCCTGCCGCTCCTCTCCCGCTCACCACAAACAGACCCCGGCGCCTGCCGCTCCTCTCCCGCTCACCACAAACAGACCCCGGCGCCTGCCGCTCCTCTCCCGCTCACCACAAACAGACCCCGGCGCCTGCCGCTCCTCTCCCGCTCACCACAAACAGACCCCGGCGCCTGCCGCTCCTCTCCCGCTCACCACAAACAGACCCCGGCGCCTGCCGCTCCTCTCCCGCTCACCACAAACAGACCCCGGCGCCTGCCGCTCCTCTCCCGCTCACCACAAACAGACCCCGGCGCCTGCCGCTCCTCTCCCGCTCACCACAAACAGACCCCGGCGCCTGCCGCTCCTCTCCCGCTCACCACAAACAGACCCCGGCGCCTGCCGCTCCTCTCCCGCTCACCACAAACAGACCCCGGCGCCTGCCGCTCCTCTCCCGCTCACCACAAACAGACCCCGGCGCCTGCCGCTCCTCTCCCGCTCACCACAAACAGACCCCGGCGCCTGCCGCTCCTCTCCCGCTCACCACAAACAGACCCCGGCGCCTGCCGCTCCTCTCCCGCTCACCACAAACAGACCCCGGCGCCTGCCGCTCCTCTCCCGGTCACCGCACGCAGACACCGGTGCCTGCCGCTCCTCTTCCTCTCACGAGGAAGTTGTTGGCCCCACTGAGTCTCCCCTCAGCCTCCTCCAGCTCAACAGACCAAGGCTTCCCCTCCAGGCCCTTCACTACCCTCGTGGCCTCCTTATCTCTAATAGGTCCTTTGCACACTTCCTCAGAAGATATTTTGTGGTTTTTCCTTCAAAAAACCATTAGATCACTTGTCCGTCTTAGCACTGACTCAAGAGAGAAAAACTCCTATCCCTGGCCCTGGAATGAATCATCAGTTTCATGTCCTATGGAAATTCCATTTTGAGGAGAGGGGGGAGATGTCCACCCAAGTACCAACCCAGTGTAACACTAACTAGTTCGTGAGAAGTTGCAATCACATCTTGAGATGCTGTGGTTGCAGGCAAATACAAAAAAAAAAAAAGAAGAAAAAAGGGAAAATCAGCATGTGTTCATATTTCATTGGCATCATGACTTTCTAGCAGCTTCAAAACCCTGTGCTTAAGAAAAATCACTTTTATACAAACAGAAAATGCAAGTATGACTACATAAGAAAAAAAAAGTGGCAATCATGCTGACTCCTGAGAGCTAAAAAAGTTAATATTAAAAAAGGGAAAAGTACAGTCTACTGAGGGCCAAGCACTGTTTTCCTAAAGCTGTACTGGTTCCAGGATTCAGTTAGAATATTTCTACTCATTAAATTACTTTAAAATAATCAGCACACCTCATGACTAACTTCATGAAATGAAGAAGTAACTTAAACTTGTTCACACAGCTATTTAAATAGAAGTCTGCTCCTGTATAATTTTTTCTGCCTTGCATTATTACTACTCATTCCAGCCATTTGCTCTTACAATACTGTTTCTCCCAACAGGGCTGTGGACCGTCTATTTTGTGTGGTTAACACACTGTTTGTTTACTCTAGCTACTTAAAGAACATGCAAAGAAAAACTTATCACCAGTAGTATCAATATTTGGAGTATATAGAATACTCCAAATGCAATTTGATATGAGTAATGCTCTAGAACATACCATTTCAGGCTATATGCAGCAAAATAATTTCAAGTTCCTACAGGCTGGTTACTTGCAGTATGATGCCAAGAAACTGCCCCGTTTCAAACTGCTTTTATGTTCCAAATTACTTTTGAATTCATATACAAACTTTAATACATTTTTGCGCATAACATGATTACAGCTGTTTATTTCTACTACCCAATTCTTGTTCACCTTTTTCATAGCTCTTCTTTAACTCCTTCATCTTGCATGCCCTGTTATCTTGGAAACACTAAACTATATTTTACCACATGGTGGATGGAGAGCATTTCAATATGGACCATGAACAAGGAAAGCAACTAGATGGATGAGAAAACAGTTAACAATCTGTAATTGTATGAACAGATGCTTTGAAGAAGAGACCAGATACTTCTGCCAGGTGTAATTACACACATTAGTCAGTGAGGTGTGCCACACCGGCCCGAACCTAGAAGCAAGGAATTTCTGGCTTCTAAAAGCCTGACAGCTGCTAAAAAAAAGTATTCAAATGAATGGTGGGGTAAAAATAAACTACATCAAACTACTGTGTGACCACTTGTTCAGAACTACCAAGAGCTTAACTGGTCTTTTTAAAATCTGTATGCTTTGATTGCTTTGAAGATAACAGCTACACCTGCATTTCATGCCAGCTCTTCTGATGAGAAGGTAGTGGTCTGTGGTGAAGATGTCCACGAGAGTCTGTTTTGAGGAGAGGACAGGTGCTAGGACGGGCAGGAAGGAAACCAGGGTGGCCCATGTTCTGATGCCTGTGAGCATTCCTCAAAGCAGACACACTTTTGACTCCAGTGTGGAAGATTCAGGCAGCTGCAGATGGTTTAGGTGGCTGTTGAGCTGGGGTGTTCTTTTGTTGCTATGAATTGTGAACAGTGGCAGATTTTTTAAGGTATCTTCTATTCAGAGATGGGTTTTTGAAAAATCTGTCCCCATCTGTTTAACTTTGCATATACTTTGCGTGTGTTTGTGAGAAAATTAAAGAAGTGTTTATGAAGTTCCCTGAAGTGCTGCTGTATACATTTAAAACAATGGAACAGCATGTCTCACTGCTTATTCTTTACATGGCACTCACAGAGAACTTGAGATTTGATAGGAAAGATGTAATAAAATGAGGGCTGCTTGCAACTGAAGATGAAGTAAAACAGGAAAGTTGCTGAAAAATTATTGGAGCAGACCACATTGGGAAAAAAAAAACCATCAAGAGTACTTGTGATGCAATCAAGTGTCAAGAAAATGAGAGAACTGCTGAGAAGTCAGAGGAAACCAGACCACCAGTTTGACCTGCATATCCCAGCCTTGATTCACTTTAGGTAGAATTTCCAGGATTTATTAAAAACAGATTTTTACTTTGCTTGGTTTGATATTCATGACTCCAAGGGTTTGTCAGGGAGGGAGGGATGCAGGAAGGACAGATGTGCTACACAATCAGCCCACTCTGTCTGTAACCAGAAAGTTTAACCAGTGACACAGAAGAGGGTTTGGTACAACGGTTTCTATGTGGCAGAGACTTAGGTTGGAATAAGGGTTGCCTTTAGAGTTTAGTCCTTTCCAAAACAAGATAAAAGACTGTCTTTTACCAGTCTGTTTTTTTCAGATAAGTAGCATGCTCAGCAAACATCCTTTATACTTAAACAGAATATGGGATGAATACTTTCCAGTGAGGATGTCTGGTCATGTTTTGACTACACAGAGTAGGAAAAAGTTGGGTATTGTTGTTTTTATTTGGATTACTGCATGGAAATTAACCACACAAGCGCAACCATTTCAGTAATTCCTCCTACTTTTGTAATTGCTTATTCTGCGTGGATATCCTCTCCCAAGCGGCCTGGGTGGGCAAAGCTCTCCAGGTGCGGCAAGCTCCGGGAGGGGAGGGCCCTGGGCGACAGGTGTGGGAGCCAGGGGCTGCCAGGGATGCTCAGCCCTGCCCTGCCCTGCCCTGCCCCACGGACCCGCGCAGCGGCCTCCCCGCAGGAACGGCGCAGAATCCATGGAAGGCAGGTAAAAACCCAGCAATAACCGAGCGGCACCGATCACCACCGCACCTCGCCGAGTCCCCGTCCCGCCCGGCCCCGGGGAGGACACGGCCCCCGGTCCCCCCGCCCCGCTCCGCCGGGCCCGGCCCTGGCCCTCACCCGCTCCTCGGCCGCCGACTCCGCGCCCTCCGCCGTCCCGTTGAGCTCGTGGGTCTCGCTGCCGGAGTCCATGGCGGCTCCCGGGTCGCCGCTGTCCCGGGCGGGGCCGCGGAGGGGAAGCTTCCCCGCGAAGCAGCGGTTCCCGGAGCTGCCCGGCCTCCGCGCCGCGCCCCGGGGCCGCTCCTGCCGCCGGG
>VWPU01016985.1:0-84107 GCA_013398955.1 Callaeas wilsoni | reverse complement strand
CCTGGGCAGACAGCTGCCATGGGCGTTGTACACAGAGACAGGATATCAGGTCTAAGTGTGTGGCAGGTGCATTAGGCTGTGGCATTGCTATGAGGAATCCTGATCCTGCATTTGCTGAAGCATACTAGATCAAGACCTTAAGGGAGACTGTGAATAGATGATGCCTTTTCTGATGTACAACTGTACTGCTTCACAGGCTTTTCTTAAATGAGTCGAAAAAAGTAATAAGCTTATTTCCCAGACTCATGTATATTTGTAAATGACAGCTGTTCTCCTTGCCTTGCATAATCTTGCTAAAATGGTTGACTGATAATAAAGTCCAGGCTTGGGGATATTCCATATGAAGCACATGCAAATAAAGAAAGAGGAAAGAAGTTTGAAAACTTCCCTCGCTGATGAGGGTTTCCTTGATCACTATCATACAGCACTGATCTTCCACTTAAAGGAGGAAAAGCCCTTCTCAGAGACAGAGAGCAACATGCCCACCTCTTCCTAGTCATGCAGCAAACCCCTTTCTCTCATGTCGCTTTGCTCAGGCACAGACCATCTCTGTGACAGCTTATAGCTACAAAACCAAGGCCCCACCAATAGCATGGAGGAAGGGATTGATACACTGCATTTCGGTTCAAAGCTCAGTGAGTCATCGACAGGTTTTTAACAAGCAGCAGGAATTCATAAAAATGCATCCAGCTGACTTCATGGTTACTTTACAAATTTGTTTTATTGAAGCGCAGATATTATAGAAGCATGGAGAACTCTTACGTGCTCTGCTTATTTTATACTTTCATGTCTAAGCAACTTCCCTCTGAAGGAATGCATCATGGTTCAGCACACTTCACAAATCCACAATGACAACTGTAATTTGCTCTCGAGTCATTGAGCTTTAGGAATATGCTTTAACTAATTGGGTGTCAATTGCTTTTCTTCCCCAAGAGAAATCTGTTTGTAAACCCTTCACTCCTCAAGAGTGAGCATATGACTGTTCTCATGCACTAACCTTTGATTTAGATTTAATTTAATCACTCAGGTTACAAGATTTTATATAGGGAAGTCACTCAAAGTAATTTTAAAGCATTTTAAAAGCTCATTTAGGTCTATATAACCCTGTCTGTGCATCCTCATATTTGGATTTAATGGCTTGCTGATTTAAGTTAGATTGAAACAAGACACACCAGGGTAAATAAAAAGTTTTAGGGGGTCAGTTTTAAAAATCACATTTGAAGTTTAAATTAGAATAAGTCTAGATATGCACTTTATAGGAAAAACTCATTTGAGCTTTTTCACAACAGAATTTTGTTGCTAAAAAGATTACAATCAAAACTGTGTATGAAATACACAGTTAATAAATAGTTTATAAAAGTGGGTCAAATACTTTATGTGTAGCCTTACGACATGGACAGAAAGCCATACCTTTTATTAAGTTCAAATTAAATCTTAATTGCTATAAATTGTTAACTATGCTGGACTTCTGTATTACCCATAGTAATGATTATCTGCATAGCATGCTTAGGATAGCTTTCAGATTAACGTATTCCTGAAGAACCACTAAAGAATCAGGATAGACAAATTCTTTCTCCCTGAACCTCTGAAAAAATTTATTTAAAATTTGTAGCCTTTTCCCTAAATACTACCTCCACTGGAAGGCTAGGCTCCAAGGACAGGCTTAGGAAGAAAATGAACAATGAACCACTTAAATCAAGCCTTTAAACATAGACTTAGGAAACAAAGAAAGAAAAAAAGGTTTCTGAAGCATCACACATACTGTTCTCTGTAACCTCACCATAATGAATGAAAGGAAGCTTGCTAAGAACTTCAGCTGCACAGCCATATTCCTATCTCTTAGCAAAAATGGGAAATAATTGCCTGGTTACTGCTCTGCTGGGTTATCTGATGGGTCCCTTTGGCAGGGCTCAGCTGTCCCTCTTGCCAACAATCAGTAAATACAGAGTGAGCCACAAACTCTGTATTTACTGATTGTAAAGCACCATTGTGTTTGGGGGACCTGTTAGTGGTGGCCTGCATTTGTCTCCCTAGGAATAGGGATGTAGAGGTAACCAGATAGCAAAGTCATCTCTGAAAAACACAGCTGTAAGAGGAAAGTGAAAGAAGTATCTGTTCTGTGTTCCACAGAAACTGTTTTTTTTCTTTTTTCATAGAAAGACTCCATGTCTTGAATTTAAAGCCCAGCTACACCAGACAGGAGAACTCACCACCCACCCCTCATGCATCCATTGCGCAGACACATCCCAGTTGCACTTCACGCTGAATGGAAAACTGGGGCCAGGAACCACACTAGGAACTAACACAGGGAGCAGCCAAAGAGGAGGTGGAATGTGGCTATGGTTAACCCTTATTTCGTCTTTAATTGCTGATCTTGCAGCTGACCCTCAAAGGACTATTTTAAAAGCGCTTAATTCAAAATATTCGTATTTAACACATTTAAAGTAATTCTGCAAATACCAGGAGCTCTCCAGGGAAAAAATAAAGTGGATGCCTCATAAAGATGATCTAATAAGAAGAAGCTGAACGATGCTTTGTGTGCAGAGGAATTCTTCGGCATGACTACTAACACTTTGTTACCGTGAACTTGGCAGGAATATTATTTGATTAATTTTAACTTGCTATTTTCTGTTTCATATTTTCCCTCTTTCCCTTCCTCTTAAGGACCTGCCAGACAAAATAAGCAGCTTAAATAAATTATCAATAATTTAAACAATTTTAATAATAATTTCAGTGCAAAATCAATGTGCTATGAGTAAGTTTTATTGCTCCTCTAAAATATTCATGGATGGCACAAAGAACAAAGCTCCATCGGCCCACCCTGGCAGCCTTCTTAAGAGTATCAATAAAGAAAAAAAGTTGGGTCATACAAATGCTCAACCAGAAAGCATTTTTCAAAAATGCAATTAGGTAGAGGATTTTCAGGAGGAGAATTCTCAGGAAGAGAATGATACTTCACTGAAAGCCAAGTTAATTTGAAAAAGTGCCATCAGAGGTGATACAAGACTTCAACAAGAACTGTGTTACCTAAGGAGAAGGTAGCCCCTTCCCAGGGTACTCACCAGTCAGACAGACACATACAGACCCTTGGAAGGTGCCAGGTCTAGTCTCATCTTACAGAGTCTTATCTTATGCAGTCTGGCAAAGCTGCACCTGACCCACAGCTCTGTGTTGCTTACCAAAGTCCTACATGAGATTCCTTCTCCTTGCAGAGGAAAACGAGAGGCAGACGGTAAATCCGTCAGTGCAAACCTTGTTTGAGGGATAACAAAAATGCTGCTTTTACCAAGAGTCTTTTGAATTGAACTCAACCCTGAGCAATATCAAATGTTCATCCGTTACAAATGGGACTGATAAGCCTCCAACCTCAAGTGCTGTGGTATCAGTGATGCTATTTTTTTCCAAATCCCCTCAAGGATTTCTTCTCTCCTTCTTTCTGCCCTTTTGTCATTTCAGTCTCTGAATCAGAAGTACACCTGCTGTCATGATAAATACCTTGCTCTCTTTTTCAGCCCTCTGCACCTTGAGATCTTTGTTGGCTCTGTCAGAAGACACCCGGGGGAACTCACACTTTCTATAACATCACTGTAACATCACACTGCGGTGCTCAGTGCAATTATGATGTTAAACAGAACATTTGATAATGTGTCCTGTATGGAATTTGTAGCCTTCCTTTAATAATTCTTCTGGAAAACATCAGCCCTTGTGAGGACTTGGCAATACTTCATTTCTCATGGACAGAGTAAAACTTAAATAACCCTGCAAATGCTGATTTAACCCTTGTTTTATAATTCCTTAAAGTTTAGAAAATCACTCAAACATACTTCAGTTTTTTTTCTTATTTTACTTGAAATGGAGAAATGTTTTTTCAGGTCTATACTTCTTTTGTCACCAGGAAAATATTGTTCATGTCTTCCAGGTAGTTTAATGTTTGAGCATAAATATTTTCTACAATAACAGGCTACCTCCTTATGAGGGCTTTTGGATAGTCTAGTTTGAAAAAGCCTGTTCCAATGTCTGTCAGCTGTTCAGTGGCCTGGTTTTTGAAGAGTCTGGTATTCCATCTCCCAGCAGAGGGACTTTGTGCCACCAGGACTCCCCACTGCCTTTCATTCTCACGATCATGCCCTGTGTTTGTAGAAAGTGCATTTGCAGTTTTGATAAAATCTATGCAAATCCACAGCTATGCTGCTCAGAATAAAATTCAATACAATAGTTCAGTTGGGAGTGATCTTCAATCATCATTTAGTCCAACTTGCTACCAGGTGTAACTTGCTCCCTACTACATGATGTATCCTGAAAAAGTTATTTGATCTAAACAGGATTTCTAGCTTGTAGGTCTGACCAGAATGTAGCCTGTTTGCAATGGCTTGCAATGGTTTGCAATAAATCCTACCTATATGTAATAACATTGAGTTAAAGATCTCGAAGTTCACTTGCAATCCAACTTTTCCATCTTCTACCAGAGTAAGTATACATACCAATGTGATATCTTATGTGGCATTTGCATTCCTGTGTGCCACTGTCTTATCCTTGCTTCATCAGCACAGAAGTACTGGGAAAAAACCTGAAGAAGAATACTGATGAAAAGCTCCAACTGGCCCAAGTATATATAACTTCACGTTCAGGTAATTTTCCAGTGTCCTGTTTTCTTCATCTCAGTCAGAAATCTCTCCTTTGCTTGCTTTGTTTGTATCTTTTGCCCCCTGCTTAAAAATCTGTTCACAGAAATGCAGATATATTTTTCATTGTAGTTTCATGCTTTCTGTGTGCTAGAGGGTAAATTATCTCCATGTCTGTTCCACTTATAATCACATTTAGACATGAACTTGCTTATTAGCAGTGTACATGGCTGCTGCTCTTACACAGCTACTGTAGATTATCTGAGCATTCACATTTAGCTCTTACATTTTTCATCCTGTTTATTAATCTAGAATGAAGTTTTTAATATTTTATGAGTAGCAATTAGTCTTTTTGCAGAGTTAGGAAGGTGGTATCTTATTTCTTCAAATTTTTTTACTTATATTTTAGTAAAAAAATACCATTTGTAGTCTGAAAATTATTTCAGAAGGGCTCCTAGCCGTTTAGATCTCTATGGTCTGCTGGTGTCAAATCAAAGCCCATCTTTTACCTGGCTAGCAGTGGGGTTATTCTTTTCTTGTTTGTTTGTTTTGGTTTGTTTGCTTGTTTTGTTTTGTTTCTTGGTCCTTCACAATATTCTTTGCAATTAAAGATATGGAGGTGTAAAAGGGAACCATTCCACCAGCCTCTTTTTCGCTCACCCATCTTGCATCTGGGATTGGACTTTCCAGACCGATTAATGGTTTTTTCACTCATTTTGTTTGCTCTGCAGCTTTCCTGGTTTGCACTGTCATATCCAGCCAACTCACTTCTGGTCCCTTGCACAGTATCCAAGAACAAGAGGAGTGCACACACCCATGGAGCATCACCAAAGTTCTGCATGTCTTCTTTTTCCATTTCTCTGCTTTTCCATTTGTCTGTCATCAAGCACAACCTCATCTATACAAAGTTTCCTTTTCCCAGAAGAATTCCTGGACATGACTCTGTAAATAAGGGATCCTGTCTACTATGGTATCCATCTGTGGTAAGCAGTTTCTAGCCCATGAACAACACCACTGAGATAAAATTGGTTGCCCTTTATCCTTCACTAATGCAGAAAATCAAAGAGAGAAACAACAAACCACCAAGGAGGCTACTGGTGGATCACAAGAGGGGCCAGAAATTCAAGAACAGTTGGACAGCAACAGAGGAGGGGAGCCTAACAGATATACACAGAAACCTTGGCATGAAGTCTATGCTTCAGAGAGGGATGCTAGAAAAAACACAACTGTGCCAGGTCACAAGCAGAGAGACAACTGGGAAGGGAAAAGAGGATGGTGTCAGATATGTCCCCATGATGCTGTCAGAGATGCCAGCTGCAGCACAAGGGGAAGCCAGCAACAGATGGAGGTGTTCAAACGGACATGATGGGCAGCAAATGGCAAAGCCACCTAAGCTCCCTTCTGTTGGCTCCTGTAGACACTGACCTCCAGCTGGGGGTTTGCCTTTGATGCAAGTGCACTTTTTCACAAGTAGGAACGGGCTCTTGTGCTTCCACACAAGCAGGAAATAGGGATGCTGTTTCCAAGACCTGATGACAGCACACACAGATGTGAATAAGATTTTCACAAATGTACGGGCCATGTTGTTGCCTGCCTTTATTGCATCCATCTTTCCTTCACAAGTAACTCTTCCCTCTCCTTATCCTGGTTCCAGCTGCAGTAAGTTCTGGCTCTTGAAGAAGTAATTTTTTACCAAAATTATCTGCCTTACACTGAAAGCCAAAATTATTCTGCCAACTTTTGCATATTATGGACACAAAAATAAAAGGCATAGCCTATGAAGTGCTGTAGACACCAGCTGGCTTCTTGCAGGTCAAAATGTCGGTTCATGGACTAAAAAGGTAACCACAGGAGCTAAATTAAACCTCTGAATTGGGAACTCAAGCAATTAGAATCTGTTCTTTCCCCCTCAACTTCCCTCCTTTTTCAGACTCAAGGGAGCCTGTTTCTTGTTTCTTCAGACAAGCCACCCACTCACAGGATATTCAACCAGAGAATTTCCACTGTGCATTCTTGGCAGCCTGGTGTTCACCGCAGTGGCTGACCTGACCCACTGGCTCGCCTCGTTACAGAATCCATAACACAAGTCAGTTCCTGGGTTTCTGCAACAGCAGAGAGATGAGATAAGATGAGATGAGTCCTGCCTTTCTGGGGCTGCTTTGTCCAATGTAAGCTGATCAAATGCCTCCAGGCACTCCAGGTGCTGAGGCAGAGCATTTGCCTGGCAATGTACATTGTGTGTTGGCTGCTGTGGATGGGACACTTAAGGAAAGGGCCAGTATGTTAAACAACTTACTCTTTGGACTGAAAGCAGCATCTTTTTATCATGAAGAAGACACCACATGATTTTCTGAAAAGACCACAGAGCTTTTCAGACAGGTTTAATGGAGAAATGGAAGTATGCATGACTGGAAAGCCTGCACTATCATATATCCAGTGTTTATTGGCAGCTATCGAGCAGAATCATGAGCACTGGATGGTGGGACATGTATTTAAATGCATGGCTCAGATGATAGAGAGTTAAGACTAATAATATCCACATGAATAAGGGCCAACTTCAGTAAAACTCTCAGCTATCCAGGAGTTCTCCTGTCCTCCATGCGGACTGACACACAAACAAGATGTATTGCAGGAGTTAAGAATAAAATAAGATCCTCTGGAAGCAATTCCAGACTTCTGCGGATGTGTGGTTTATCAGCATTAATCATAATGGCAACAAGCATTTAATTTTCCCCCAAAAAACCCCCACCCAAAGCCCCCAGGTACAGTGTGAAATGAACGTATTTAGGCAAAGACTCAGGCAGAAAAACCAAGGAGTGAGCTGAAACTGTCCACAAAAGCCTTGAGGCACTGACTTGGTGAGAGCTCCCAGTGCAATTGCTTCAAACATCAAGAAGCAAAGCAGAGGGTGGATGCGAGTAAGAGGAAACTGCCAAGTTTGGGGGTATTTTAAGGTGGAAGAGTGCACCTTGTTAAATGTAACTATGCTGTTCATTTCACATTCAAACTTCCAGTATGGTGAATAGTGATGTTCATGTTTTTCAGACTCTAACTGATCCTCCTTTCTTCCTATTTTTGGTTATTCATCTTGTTTAGGTAAACAGACATCCTGGTTTACAAGAAATCATTTTTTCCAACCCAGTTCCTAAACTACCTTCAGCACCTCAGAAACGTATTACACTTTTGCAAAGTTCTACCTCTAATTTCGCCATCTTAGATTTATTTGAGCTTTCTGAAACCATATAGTCTTTTTAACCTGCACAGCCTAAACCTCACAAAATTGTTCTGACAAACAAATGCTGGAGATGCCAGAACCAGCCGCAAGCTCTTGTCCTGGTGCCTTGAGTCTGAAGAAGACGTGTTCTGAGAAAAGAATCAGCACTTGTAAGGGATCAGCAAATCTGGGCCATATACCTTGGAAAAGCTTAACTCCTTCCTTTGAGACTGCTTCTCACTGCCATAGTAACGAGCAAATCAGATAAAGTTAACAACAAATGAAAAAGCAGGACTGGCCTTTAGCCATGTTACTGCTCCACCTGCTCAGAGACCAGCCAAGCTGTCAGTGCTCCAGATGTACCGCATAGCTGGATATTAAAATTTAGCATAAGTTCATTTCTATTTCAGTAAACAGGAGAATGGTTATTGCCTGAGCCTGCTTATAGTGAAACAATAGAAATGTCAGCAGAGGATGACTGGGTTATCAGAATTTAATTTCACTGGGACTGTACTTGAATTGCACTCAGGTTGGATAGAGAAATTGTGATGGGTAGGGAGACATAAAGCTTTCTTCTCCTGCTATGCAGTAAATATAGGTGTTTACTGTACAGCACAGACACATGTGGACCAGGGCATTTTTGTTCAGAAACAATTTTAAATTGAAACCATGGCTTCCCTTTTAACTGGATTTTTGACCAATTTCATGAAGGTCTTGCACATTTGTCAGTTCTGAAATACTCTGTGCTGCCAGACAGGAAAGAAGCATGAGTCTGAGCCCCAAGTTGTTCTGACTATTGATTCTTATCAATCCACCTTTAAAAATAAATCACATCATTCATACTGGGTATCAACAAGAGCCAAACATAGTACTATTTATAGAATCACTGAATGGTTTGGAATGGAAGGGACCTTCAGTGCCCACCTAGTCCCACACTCCTGCCATGGGCAGGGACACCTTTCCCTAGGTCAGGTTGCTCAAAGCCCCATTGAACCTGGCTTGAACAGTTCTAATAATGGGACAGATACAGCTTTTCTGGGCAACTTTTTTTAGTGACTTACCACTCTTATAATATAAAAAATTCTTTCTTCTATCCAATCTACTTGATAGGTGCTTTTGGTGGTAGATACTAATCACATGTACAAGGCTGAGACAGTGGAGTGTATGGTGATACCTCTGGTGTACACAGACACACCAGGATGAGCATTTCCAGCGTCTCCTTGTGCACTTCTGCCGTCTCATGCCACATACTGCATTTAGAACAGTCACTGTTAAAGATGAAGCTATTCTGCTTCAAGTGGTCAGAGCTCCCAGTAAAAACAGTGGTAGTTACCAGCAGAAGGGTAGCCATCCCACGTGCCAAAGAAACAGGGAAATACATAAGAGAAAATTTATTTTAGGAGGGCTCTTGGACAGAAGATTATTTTCTTTCCTTTGTATATACTGAGTAGAAGAGGTTTTACACAAAGCACAGATTTTGCATATCTGCTGAAAGAAGTCACCAAAGAACTGTCTGAAAAAAAACACTGAAACAAGATTGCAGCTTTCAAGCCAACATTAGCTGATGCAACTGTCTGCTCTGATTGTCTGTTCTCATGCCAAAGCATTCTCATGTCACACTCGTAGAGGTGTGCATCAATGTGACACCCTGTACTGACTTCAGTCCTACTGCAGTCCAAAGTTGGCTTCATTTTCTTGTGGAATTAAGAGAAATGAAACTAGAAACCAATATCACCAGTTTTAAGGTGTGAATTGCATTACTTGTCAATGCTTTGCATATTGTAAAAAGGGTCCACATGGAAAGATTTTTGCAGTAAATAAAAATGCTCTTTATCAGGAGTTGGCTTAGGCATCCGATTGTTCAGTAACCTCAGTGCAGGCAGAGACTGACACACACGGAGTCTTGGACTTGCAGGAAAACATCCACCTAGTTGATGCTTGTGCACAGCTACTTCTCCTAGCACCTCACTGATAGGCAATTAAGAATCTTTCCCTGAGAAAGAACTCTTTTCCCTTTCTTTCACCAAAAGCAGCGGCTTCTTATGTCCCTCTCAGATGGGCTGAGCAGGGAATCACACCAAAACAAGTCCAAAGACAGGCTTCAAATCCTACATGGTTCAGGTAACATTTCAACCCAGTCCATAATAACTTTACATGCTTTCCATGAAAATCATGGGAAAATCTTTATACACTGAAGGATAGGAGAACTGGTGCACAACATACCCAACAGATCCATGTCAAAATCTCATGTAGGTCTTACTGTCATAGTCTCTGTCCTAGACACCACAAACATAGGTGTGGGAGATTATATCTTTGTTCTCTGGTTAAGATCATAACCTACATTTCCACAAAGGAACAGATGATATATTCAAGCAAAAAGGGTAGGGGTTTTTGCAGCTGTATCACCAGAGAGAGGAGGTATTTGCTTGGAAATTATAGAAAACCCACTTCTAGCCTGTTTTGTGAAAACAAGAATATCCTCTTCTCAGTTACATGTCATTCTTGGCTTATTCCACTACTTACTGCTGACTCCTTTCCTTTACTTCTCACAAGACATCATGAATTAATGAGACAGAAGTTTAAATAAGGGAGAAGATAAAAGCCTAACACACAAGTTATGTTTTACAGTTTTATAGTTTATAGGTGTAATTTTAAGTATCAGTATGGGGACTGATATTATTTAAACCTCTCAACTATCACATGATCTTATAAAATTTGAAGACCTCATAGATACAGCTAAAGCTACTTGCTGCAAAAACCTCAGGCTAGATCAGCTTAGAGCAAAGCAATTAACACAGAAATGAAATTCTCTTTCATAGTCACACTGAAAACAAAGCACATAAGTAATATGAACACACATCACGCTGTCTGTGGCTCTGCATGCCAGACTTTTGAATGAAATAAATTATTAAAGAAATTAATGTACCTTCATTACTTATTCTTCAGGTACTCTGCATCCATTCTTCTAATTAAGAACATTGCCTAGACTAAATATCATGATTAAAATAGCGCACTATGTGTCTAGAGAATACCTAATCTTTTTCAGTGCTGACTTTTTTTATTTAATAGTGATACTTAAGAGATATTACGTCTCTTAAGTGAGTAAGTTTATACCAGTTGCTTTCCTACCACATCTTTTTAACTTGAATGGCAAACAACATCATCCTATTTTGAGACTCTGGATCTATTGATCAGAATTGATTTTTGCTACATCTTTTGTATATAGAAATGCTGGAATTAAGTGTTTTTTAATATTTTTCAATGACAGTGGCATTGACGAAACAGTAAGACAAACACAACCGATTCTGTGCTTAACTTTAACGTATGTCATGCACAAAGTATAAAACAGGTCTCTGAAAAAAATGCACTTACCTGGTATGTAAACAACACTTCACTTGGTGATTTACCTAATTTTCCATTGATGTTAACTTCGATTTGACCTTGTTGGGGTTCATTCATTGGTCCAACTTGACACACAATCCTAAAAAGAAAGAATGTAAGCTTATCTGTTAGAAGGAAGAGCTGCAATACCAATGCAATGTATGTGAGCTACCACACACACTGCCAGCAAGAGCACCGACTTTGCTTTATCCTGTACTGTGTAATCCAATGCTGCCTCAGATTCCCAGCAAAACCACCCAAGAATAGTTTGCTCGTTTATCTAAAGGCTGGTAACACTGAAACCTGAGCACTGTACCCAGCACTGTACACAGCTACTTTAGCAATCCGTTAGTAGAAGTGCCTTCTGCAGAAGACTCAAATTCAGCCCATAAGTCAGTTGAACCTCTGCAACCTGACACAAGATTTACAGTGGACTTTGTGATGTTAAAAAAAACCAAACTCACAAAGGAGCCCTCACCTCCTTGATGCAAACATCAGATCAGCAGCTATCTTATAATTTTGTGTGTTTTAACTGCTGATAATTTTGTTGTGCATCTTGCTACCTTTCAACTTCAAAATTCTGCCTTTTCACACCTACAATCAAAATCCCTTCAGAATTACAGTTCTCTGAAAATAAATTCCCAGATAACACATGCAAAATCAGAGCTCAAGGAACACTGGCCAAGAAAATGCTGCCTTAGAACTAACAGTGCTGCTGAGTGATAGCTAGGATGTTTAAATTTTTATTTCAACCAGGTAAACCACAGAACGAAAGCATGAAAAGGCAATAAGAATTTGACACACTTGAAAACTGGAACAAATGCTTAATGGAGAGCTGATAATACAGTTAGATAAGGAGGTATACAGTGCTCGAAGCCTGCTCAGACAGTTTCATATAGGCCACACCCTGAGGATCACTGCTCATTTCTGTCACTCTTTCCCTCCAGGATTATTGCTATTCTTCCTTAAGCAGTGCATGACTGCTTAAAAAATGCCAAAGTAGCCAAAAAACCCTCAACGACTCCAAATTACTGGGTATAATGTACTTAAATCGGGACTTATCATAAAAGGATTGTCAAGTCCCTCTGCAGATCACTCCAGACTTTTTTTTCCTGGGTACTGGCAAATGGACAAAATTCTCTGAATTCTTGCATGTCCTGGCATGTGTATGGCTGCCTGAGCCTGTTCCTCATCACCTCTCTACTGTATTCTTGGAAGTTGTATCTTCATGTCAGGCAGAAACAGGAAATGGTGCCTTTGGAGGAATTTTTACCATATGTCAAGCTAGGGAAAGCAGTCAGGGGCCAGGGCCGGGGGGAGTGGGGGAAACATCGTAGCAGGGATTTTAATTGGAATAGTTCCCTCCCCTCCCCAGCGCTGGCATTGCCTCCCTTCCCCCACATTACTAATGGAAAACTACAAAGAATGAGAACAGACTTCTGGAAGGCCAACAATTAAATCACCGCAGAGCCAGAAAGCACCCTTAAGTGTCTTAAATCTCGCTGTGCATGGGAGTAACTGTCTCCTAAAAAGACTAGCTTTTAACTGCAGAAGGATAGGGGAGCAAGACAAGGCACTTTTTATTATTTTTAAATTTAATTTTATAAAAAAATGGTAATAATAAAACAAAAGAACAGAGGAAGACAAAGACGGAAAATTAAAGATATCTATTTGAAGATTTTGATAACTTCTTTTTTAAGGCTTCCCTAGTCGGGAACATCCTTCAAAACCACTAATTTGTTGATAAATGACATGATGCAAGTTGCATTTGTTCTCACCCATTACTACACTGCCAGAACTTAGGAAACCAGTAATGTTGCTATGATACAAGGAACCAGTCATCTCAGTTCTGGCTCCTTTCCATGTATTTAAAAATATCAAAAAGCTTTAGAAAAAACCAAGAGGATGGGGAAATTCTTGCAAGTCTGTGTTGCAATTCAGTGCAGCTTTTGCAAACACTGAAATAAGGCTAGGGAAACGATGACTATAAAAAAGTTTGTAATTCTGTGGATTGGAAGTACATGTAAATACAGGAGTGAAGGCAATAAAATTGGGAAGCAATAAGAAATAAACAGCTATTCTTTACCTTCTTCAGTCCTAGAGGCCTGGGAAGCTTCTAAATGCCTGATCCACACATTGACTAAAGCTAAATATTTTTCAAAAGCTAAAAAATAATCACTTAGGTATCTTCAAAGTCACTTTCAAAAGATGCCACAGGAATAGCAAAAAGTTACTGTGTTACACTTCAAATTATAGGAAGGTAAAGAAAGCCAAGGTTTCAATTGCAACTTTCAAAAGTGAATGAAAGAAAAATCACACTGCCTAAAATATGCCATTATTCTTAATATTACTACTGAACCTTCCTGCTATGCTTTTCATCAGCTAATATCAAAAGGGTATTTCCCTCCTGAAATTAGAAGCCTGATATAATCTGTAGTAAACACCTAGATACCTACCTAGAAGAATTTAGGCATTCTGCTTTAATTTTTGGCACCACTTAAGAGTGTGACAAGTAATCCGAAAAACATCTACCAACCTGCCTAGGCAATTCAACACCCATGGACTTGTTGGCTTTGAGATGAAACTCAGTCATTCACAGCTAAACCTAAGCGCTGGGCTCCCTCCCTGCCCCCAGGAAAGAGACTTTGTGGCCGGACTAAACAGATTTAAGCTTCCACTTGTTTTGCCTACTTTCCCATAAATCTTGTATGCTTGGCTTCACTGTGGTTCAGATTTAGCAAAGTTTTAATGACTAGATGCACATGTAGAATGCCTTTAATTTAAAAACAAATAGTCTTGATATATGTGCAGTAATAGTTTGTGAAAGATTTTCAATCAAGGAAGGAAAAATCTTCAATAAGAAGTAGGATAGTAATACACCATTGTAAATTTGTTGCTATATTACAATCTGCAACAATTTTAAATAGTCAGACATGTTACTATGAAATATTGCAGGTATATCACACTAGTTATATCTTCAAATGGTAACTTTTTGTAACCACAAGAAGATCATCTTTTCTTGAAAATGCACAGAAGTTCCTTTTTTCTTCTAAAATCTTGTGAAAAGCATCCATCAATTACCTTGTGGAAACAGAGTAGAACTCCTCTTTAAAAAGACATTCCTTGTCTGCCACCGTTATATTTTTTACATCTTCTGCCTTTATTCCCAAATTACATCCCATTATGGTCAAAAGAATTCCACCACTTAGTGGTCCAGTTTTTGGCTCAATCTGTGTTTGCATGAGGGACAGGGAAAAAAAAAAGCAAAATTAAATACTGCAGTGACTGTGTTGCTCTTCTCTATTATTTAAAGCTACTTTGACTTACCAACATTTGAAATGCAGATGTTTCTTGTAGGACATACAAAAAAACATGCTATGCAACTTTTTAATGTTAATTAATCATCTGTTAGCTCAGAACTAGTATTCAACAGCTGAAGATTTCATGTCTCCTGTGGCAGACTGTTATGTACAAAACTCTTGCCTGGTGTTTCCTCTGTTTTAAGTTTGCTTCCTCCACTGAAGTACTGTGATTTCGAAAAGCAAATGGATTGCACTCTTCTCACAATCCTTCTACAGAGCTTTTCCAGCATTTTGTTGTCATGATTTTATCCCTTTAGGTTCACAGCAGAGCAGTGCACCTTCCTAACACACAGTGCTGCCCCACATAGTGTCTTCAAAAGTTCCTCCAGTCTCTTGATTTTCCTTACTGCCTCTCATGGTAGGGTGCTGCAGCACGGGCTGATGCTAACTGAGTAATTCACAAATAAAATGAGGACAGAGGATATCCTGCAGTTGCAGTGGACTCCTCAGACTGAAATATGGCCCTAACAGGCACTTCAATTCGGAATATTTGTTGGAAGGGTAACCTGCTTTCCTACATAATGCTTGGAGCACCTCCAGCAAGACCTTTTCAGGTCTTCAGCTTCAGAGGGCTGCAAGTTTGCCATCAAGAAAAGGGAGGTTGCACTTCAATGCCTGCTCCATCAAAATCAGTCTCTCAGGTCTAAGCAAGTCTGAGCAGAGACCTGGCTACCTCTGCCAGCTGCCTAGCCCAGCTCCAGAATCACTTGCTCCATTTTCCCACTGGTTCAACTTCCTAAAACTTCTGCCCACTGACTGCCCATTTGCACTCAACCCATAAACAAACTAGCTGAAAATTACTCAGCTGTTTGTCTAGCTGTTTCCAAATGTTATGTTCATATCCAAAGCTAATGTAAGTTCTGAAAACCTAATATATTTTAGTATCTTTTTTTAATCCACGATAATGCAGAAACAGTATCCCAGGTGAAAACACTTTCTTTCTTAATTTTCCTTTTCCTTTTTTCTCAAATCATGTTTCCCTGGGCACAGATATTACACAAGTATTCTTCTCCCCACTTTCTGTCGAGATTCTAGGGTATTTACCTTCCTTGGCAGACTTCAACTGTTTAACAGCCATTTCTTCTTAGATTTATCCTCATGGCCAATCTTCCTCTGTGTACTGCAGGTCTGCCAGTAGGCACACTGCACCTCTAACTGCTCAGTCTCCAGGGATAAAGCGTCTCTACCAGTTTGAGCCACAGGTTTCAGACACAGTTCCTACTGAGTGAAACATCCCTGTTATGACTCTCAACCTCTGTCATACAGTTATCCCATTTTGTGGTGGCTTGGGATATGTTCCCATCAAACAGTGTGTCTGAATTTCGAAGTACTAATACAACTGCTGCAGCAATTTAGATTTGCCCAGTGGAAGCATGTATCACTCTTTTCTCAACAATTATGCCCATAAAAGCAGCATTTGGCTTGTTTTTGAAAAGGACATGGATTTATGACTTTCTTTGCCTGCTGAGCCACCAACAATCTTTCCTGACCCTGAGTGAATGCTCCAACTGCAGAGTAAGTCAGGGGTGCACATTTGGCCTCTCTGACTTCTTACATTCAGGTGGGGACTGAAAAATATCACTGACACCTGGAAAACATTTTGTGATGCAGAAAAAATCTGCTCCCTTATTAAATACTATTTAAAAGTCTAGCTTGAAGCCTGTAAATGAGCCTATTATGCACTTGTTGTTCCAGGAGCAGTGAACCTCTCCTACAGACTCATTTCAGGTAGAAAAGACTTTATGAGAGAAATAATCCATGCTAAGAATGTAAGAATTGAGGGCTATGTTTTAAGCATGCACTGCTAGCCTGGCTTCTGACACAGTGAGGACAAGGCTTGAAAAACAAGGAGGCTCAAAGACTCCATTCAGTCTCTTATTTTGAGTCTTTACAAATCTCTCACACACATCACTACTGACATTATTTCCTTTCAGCTATTTCAGAGGCTTACTTAACACCCTAGGAAAAAACCTGCCTTTCAGAATGAGCTTGCTTGGATGCTTTTGCCTGAAAAATATTACACTGGTAGGGAGAGAAAAAAAGCAATCTTACGCGAGTGATTTCTGGAGGAGGACACGTGTCGGTGGGGGGAGCGTGACAGAGTTTTTCATAAACGCACTTGCTGGGCTTGCCATCTTCTTCACACCAGACACACTTATATTCGGGACGGGCAGCAAGGCACAAGCTGCAGTCACTTCGTCCATAGGAGCAGTTGTACAGAGTCACTGAAAGATGAACGGCAAACACTCTTAGACATTTCTCTCTGTTTCAAGGATATTCAGTGTCCTTTAGGAAGGAAAACTAACCCTGTGTATAAAGTTCAGTGGAGTTGCGTGAGTAATATGTACAGTCTGTGCTTAACCCCTGAAAGACGGTGAGAGAAAATAGTAATTTTCCTCTACGGAAAAACCTGACATTTATCCATGTGCAGGATATGACTACTATCAAGCAAAACCCAAATATATTTTTGTCACTCAGGCACTGTCAAAACATTCAAGTACGAAGTCCTTACTTTGACGAATCCCAATAACACATACAACTGTTTAAAGATTAATTCAAAATCAGGTCCTCCTGGAGCATCCCAAGTCAGATATGGAAGGTATAGACTCTGCATGAGTGTCAGTAGGGGCAGACATCAGCTGGCATGGGACCTCTGCCAGTTGCAGAATTAAAGAGAGCTACCTTTGTAGGCTGTTTCCAGGACATTAGGGACTTTCCATAATCATCACTCATGCCTGAACCAAATAGAAAGTTAACACTTAATAAAATGTTAACCTTTGTTCAAGTTAATACCTCTGCGTTTCTTCATTCTTCTCTATTTTCTTGGTTTGGTTTTTCCTTTTGTCTTAAACTGTCATCCTGATGTACACCTTATTCCTTCTGTAGTGGGGTTTAGTTCTTGCTTTTCTAAGCCAAGAAATCACATCTGATAGTCATACCTCTCTTACTGATGAAGCAGTGACCAACTGTCCCAGACACTAAGATGGTTTTGGCCCCCATCACTCTCTAGCATGATGCACAGTCACTGAATAAAATTAATTTTCCCAAGTAGATGCAAAGCCCTGAGACATACCTCGGTGGTTCAACATCATAAGGAGAGCCTGAGTTTGCAAAAAACCATATGGAGATGCACTTGAAAACTAGCACAGAAGAAAACAGACTGAAAAGATGCCACACGTTTCTCCAGGGAAAGTGTGCAAATTGCCCAGATTACCCAGTATGTGAGTGCTGTGCCTCCCTGGACAGGTGAGATGATTATAGTAAAGAGGAAAATATCTTGCTGCCTGCTTTTCTGCTCCTTCTTTTTTCCCTGCTTCTCTCTACTCTTTGCTGCTCTGTATTTCTGGCCACACAGCCTCTCACCCTCTGCTACTGAGGCTCTGGCACTTTTTGAGTCTTGTAAATCAACTTAACTTACCAGAATAGCAGAAAGCTTTTTAGGTTTCCTCCTGTGCTCTTTCAAGAGTTAAATGTGCTTACAGATGGGAATGGGGTATACAAGACAGAGACTCAACATCTTCCCCTTCCCTTCATTAAGTCTCAAGAAACAGTAGCCTTAGTGACACTGGATTTCTTTCAAACGAGGTTCATACTTAAAGATGCAGGAAATAAAGGAAAGTAAACAGATGTGGACAAAGGTAATCCCTTTGAGATGCACATAGTAAAGGCCACTGAAAACGTCTATTTAAAATGAGTTTTTACTCTCAGATGAGCAGGACTCTACGAAGGACACTGGCAAAACCTCCCTCCAGTCACTACATTTGAATACACTTGGTATGTTCCTAGATAGCAGCAGCAGCAGTAGCTTTTGAAATCTAATTCCAAGAGACTACCACGTCAGATTTCTACTGAAATGAAAAAGTAAAATGAGAATGCTAGTTTTCCATTATTTTTTCAGCAGTGGCCTTATTCCCCTGCTAGGCATGAACAATATTGCAGATGCCCAAATCTTGGCTAGTCTCTGTCACTTGCAGGAGAACATATAATCCCATACAGACAGTTTTTCTCTAAATGCTGTATGTTTAAAACCCTCAGCATTCAGTTTCACAGCTAGTCTTCAAGATAGTAACAGGTTTTTTTCTTTTCCTTACAATGAAGAGTTAATGCAATGATGAAGCCTGATTTTAACCCTTCCTACCTCTAGTCAGCATATCCACTTGATTTCAAGTAGCTTTACCTGCACAAAATCAGCTGAAGTATCATTCGAGGTGTATGCAAAAGTGAGGGACTTTGGCATTTGTAAAAATGAATCAATGAGAAAGAGCATGCATTTGATTCAATCTCCATCTTGAATTTCCAAGGAATTGATGAGCACAAAGCAGGAGTAGCATCACTTGCTTCATAAACCGAGCACATCAATATGGAAGGCACTGAACAAAAAAAATAAACCAAGCAATATTTCCTGCAGTTTGTGTGTCAGTTATCCACTGTATGTTGGATGTAGACATAGTGGTGGGGAAAAGCACCAGACTGACAGCTCTGGTGTGCTGCTGTTTGCTTTGTGGACAGTGGCAAGGAAAAGCTTCCTTGCTGCAAATTGCTTTTATAGGAACCAGATTGCTTTCTGATTCTAGCACTCCGAAGGATTGCTACTGCACAGACACCTGAAGAGGAAATATTGTTGAGCAAATCTTCCCCTTTTCTTCCTAAACCTGGGATTTCCCACCCAGATGACTACATGGCCACTAGGTAAAGCATGGGAATGTTTACTGAATTACTTTATTATCCTTCATTGGCTGGACAGGGACAGTAAAAAATGTCAGCACTGCAAAGTCTTGATGTCCCTCACATCCAATTGCATAAATGCAATGAAGAAAGCCACGGCCATAAAGCATTAACCACTCCCCTTGTTCACTCATCAGCTCATTATATGTACCAGTAGCAAGCCACTCATTAGATTCAGACTCTTATCCATCACCTTGAGATACCAGCTGTGATATCACTGATAAAAAGGACAAAGGATAAAAGAGATATACTGGATTTCACACTGCTCAGAACCCCTCATGGCTTGAGATGTAAAAATGCTATCATAACTTAGTATTCATTGAGTGTTATACAAAGAAAGGGTTCTTTCACTGGCAGGTTCAAAGGTGCTTCTCAGCAGCAGCCATATACCCAAAGCCAATTCTTTTCAAGATGCACAAAAACACATTACGCTCTGGATTTCATATGGCAAGGGAGTCTGAAAGTCAGAAAGAATTTGGATTTTAAAAAATCCCTTTTATACTGAAAAGAGACATTTGTTGATAATTTTTCAATTCACCTCTTGCAAGGGTTCTATACTTCAATTTGAATGATAACATTTCTTTAATAATTTAGCTACTTTTTTTTTTTTTTTAATGTTTTTCCCTGACTTGGAAAAAAGATGTTGGGAATATTTGGTCAAAATTTTGCAGTTTTAAACAGGACAGCCTCTGGAATAGAAATTAAGACAGTGTGAGACTGTAATATGATCTCCCTGTAACATTCATGCCAGGTCCTCTTTTAAGTCTTTTAACACTACACACAGAACCATAAGGAAAATCTTCTAAAAACATAGTTCATGCTGCCAATATGAAAGGGAATAAATTTAAATATTGTACAGTAGAAAAAATATGGTCTGAAGATTTAATCTGCAGAGGAAATTACTTGGGGTACTAGTATTTTCCTGATGTTGACTCATCGTGCAAGTAACAAGAGAGTTGCCTCATAGTTTTTGCAATATTCTGCCTTAAATGTCAGTCCAAAGACATGTAAGGTGGGTCTCAGCTCCTAGATACTGCTCCATTGATTTTAAAGGAGCTTCCTTACCTCAGCCCAGGGACAAGGCTTACAGCCATAATTGCTTCATTATTGTATGTTGAAAAGAAATGAAATTTATATTCATACAGAGATTTTTATCAGGGATCGAGTCTTTGTGCTACAGTTTTTAAATTATTTTTTAATAGAAATAAATGAGTACAGTAATGAGCTGAAAACACACTGAATGTTTCTGTGTTTTCCTGATTGCCAGCTGACATAGGGACTGCAGAACCTGTCTGAACTGAGACAGCTAAGAGATGAGATTTCAGGTGAAGTCCATATGAGTGGCTGTGAGAAGGGTCCTCTTTCTCCTGTTTGACAAGGAAAGTTCATTGAAGAAAGGGAAAGATCATTAAAAAAAAAATCAAAATACTTACGTAAGTATGAACTGGAAAGCTTTGCTATTAGGATTGCACTTCAGAGCAAAAGCAATCTCGAAAATCATAGAATCATAAAATCAGAATACTTTGGGTTGGAAGAAACCTTTAAAGGTCACCTTTTCCAAATCTCTGCAATGAGCAGGGACATCTTCAACTAGATCAAGTGATTTTTGAGATTGTCCTGTGTACAGCCAGGAGTTGGACTTGATGATCCTTGTGGGTCCCTTCTAACTTAGGATATTCTGTGATTCTGTGATTCTACACAGAGGCCCATCTAGCCTTAACCTCAATGTTTCCAGACATGAGGCATCTACCATCTCTCTGGTATCCACAACATAGCCTTGTACTAGCCACTGCGGAGAAAATTAACTCCAGCCCAGCTGAAACCAGCACAGCAACCTGTGCCAGTGTTTCACCAGCCTCACTGTAGAAAACTTCTTCCTTATATCTAGTCTAAATCTACCCTCTTTCAGCATAAAACCATTACCCCGTGTTCTATTGCAACAGTCTCTGCAAAAAAGTTTGTCCTTATCCTTTTTATAAGCGAGCTTTAAGTACTGAAAAATTGCAATAAGGTCTCCCTAGAACCTTCTGTTCTCTAGGCTGAACAACTCCAACTCTCTCAGCCTTTCCTCATAGGAGAGGTGCTCCAGCCCTCTGAACATCTTTGTGGCCCTGCCTACCCTGTACTCATTCCAACAGGTCCATGTCCTTCTTACGTGGCAGGCCCAGAGCTGGATGCAGCACACCAGATGGGGTGTCAGGAGAGTGGGGTAGAGGGGAGGAATCCCTCCCTCGCCCTGCTGGCCATGCTGGTTTTGATCCAGCCCAGGATATGATTGGCTTTCTGGGCTGCACCCACACATTGCTGGGTCCAGCTTTTCATGCCCAAGTCCTGCTCTGCAGGACTGCTCTCAATCCCTTCATATGCCAGCTTGTGTTTGTGTTTGGGATTTCCCCAACCCATGTGCAGGACCCTGCACTTGGCCTTGTTGATCCTCATGAGGTTTGCACAGGCCCACCTCTCATGCCCATCAAAGTCCCTCTGGATGCCACTCCTTCTCTCCAGCGTGTCAGCTGCACCACACAGCTTGGTGTCACTTGGCAAACTTGCTGACAACGCAGATGTTTAATGCATTAGTTTAGTATTAATAACTTTTGATCTGTCAGATTTAATTGTTTCACCCAAACCAGTAAAACCTACAAATATTCTTATTAACAAGATTCCAAATTATGAAGGAATAGATTTCTGCTTACTGTAATTAATCTCCCTTTAATCCCATATTTCATACTTACCCATCAGTTTGCTGTCAATCTTGACCTTATCTGTTTTTATGGATAAGTTAAGTTGTAGGGTCTCATTTGCACTATAGGAGAACTGGAAAAGATGACATAATAGAGATATTTATACCTTCATTTGGCAAGGTTAATTTCATGCATTTTCTATGATTCTCAATAATCAGACCTGTGAAGGTTTTAGAATCTCTCCCAAGTCTTACGGCCTTTTTTCATCTTGGGCAAATACATTTATAGAAAAATGTTTTAATGAACCTAATCCTTCACAATTAGAATTTTCAAGTACCAAGGGACAGCAATATCTGAATACTCGCTTTTCATTAATTTAATTTACATTTGGTTATAAGTATCAAAGCAGCGAAAGTGCTGTTCAGAGGCAGTAAGTATAGCTGCTGACCCTGCTGAGTTCTCCCTTCCCACACCATCTGGCCCCATTACTTCTGTGGGCACAGCAGACTCGCACCACATGGAGGGGAAATCTCTTGCATCTTTTGCAGTGCAACCTCCTCATTTTACAGCCAAATCACAAAGTTCACATGCTTCAAGACATGAGCTTCTGCTCATGCTGAAAGAGCAGCAATGATAATTGTTGGGAAACAAGAAGAACAAATAAAAATACAAACGCTTTATAAAGCAAAGCTTTGTGCTAGGCACAGACGATGCATAAATGCTCATTAATTCTCAAAACTACTGTTAGTGAGCTTGTAAGACATAAAGTTTAAAGTCAGCATAACATTTGTGAGTCAAACTTTGAGCTTAGAAAATAGACTACTTTTTAAATACTATTTCCTTTCTCAGTAAAGCAAGCAAGAGTGAAAGAAGCATAACTATGTAGCCAAGCAACAGCATATCATTACCATTCTTACCATTCCCATTTTTACAGATACAAAATGGGAAAGATAATGAATTGGAATGTGGAGAGAGAGAGCACTGAAATTCTTGCATTTTATCCTCAATGATTTCACTAGATTGCATAAAAAGTGAAGAATAAAACAGTCATGGTCTCGAATTCCTCCAGAGACAGTTCAATAACTCCATGGATTACACAGGTAGAGAAATCAAGGAGAAAGATTGAGGGCTTTGAGGGGAGACTTCAGGAGCTCTGAGCCAAAACTGTAGCCTTTGACTACTACTGCTGTGCCAGTTTGGACACAAAAGAGAATCTCCATCAGAGGTGACTTCCTTTTCTGAGGGAAACACATATTACCTGTATAATTCTGGACACATGTCGCTACTGGAACAGTTTAGAAGAAGAACTGAGCATATTTGGTAGGTGAATCATATTTTCACATTTACCTCTTTACTCACGAATGAAAATTTTCCTTCATCTGACTCATCAACAGAAGCTTCAAATTCAAATTGGCTGTTTCCAACCATAAATTTTTTACCCTACGGATGAGAAAATTTCAGTTTAGAATTTGTATAGCATCACCAAGCATAGTAAAATATCACCAGGCGATATCCTGTTCAGCACTGGAAGTAATTAAATCCAAATGGAGAAGGCTAATCAGTTACAGTCATCTTCTAAAGCAATGCTAGTGAAACTCTGAGCCAGAGCAGTCTGCAACTTTGCTGCACTCCTCCAACATTCATTCATGGTAGGCACACCAAGAAGTTCAAGGAAAACAAGACCATATATAGCACTCTGTCTTACGGAGCAATAAGCAAAAGCTAAGAGGTGTGAATACTGGATGGCTTCACACATCAGCTGTGTTATTAACACAGCTGTGTGAGTTCTGACCTTGAAGGTTTTCTCTGTAGGGATTCTGTAGGGCAGAGCATCAATGCAAGAGTTGCATGGGAAACTGGAATGAACATCTCTCAGCTCTTGCTGACTTTCTCCTGCTTTACCATGACTCCAGCTATATTTTCATAGGACAGTCTTTGATGGCAGCACTAATTTAAGGGTATGCCTGCCTTCTAGACATCTTCTTCCCCTCTCTTCTCCTTAGATCCTAAATTTATCAATTCCTGTCTTAAGTTCGTAACACATACTGACCTTCGCTACACTGACAAAACTCTCAGCTTGGCTGTTCCGTGATTCAGTCGAAGAACTTAGCTGGCTAAAAACCTCATCCCATGACATTGTTTCTGTGCCAGGTCATTCTCCTGCCCATAGAACAGACATGCAAACAGCTTTGCCAGAAGAATATTAGAAAGAAGTGAGTAGCAAGGATATTTTCAGACAGTAATGTTGGTAAAGACTTACGAAATCACAACTCACTTGGGGACAAGACAACCTTCACCTTTACAGAATCACAAAATGGTTTGGGTTGGAAGGGGCCTTCAAAGACCATCTAGTCCAACAATCCTGACATAGGCAGGGACATCTTTCCTTAGACCAGGTTTTTCAAGGCCCCATACAGCCTGGCCTTGAACATTTCTAGAGATGGGGTACACACAAGGTTCTTGGGCAACCTATTCCAGTCTCTCACCATCCTCATTGTAAAAGATTTCTTCCTTATCTATCTAAACCTACCCTCTTTCAGTTTAAAAAATGTTGCCCCTTTTTCTGACCGTACAGGCCCTGGTAAAATGTCTCTCCCCATCTTTCTTATAAGCCCCCTTTATACATTGAAAGTCCACAAAAACGTCTCTCAGGAGCCTTCTCCAGGCTGAACCACCTCAACTCTGCCACTTTTTCTTCACAGGAGAGGTACTCCAGCTCTCACCCTCTCTTTCATTATTTCCATGTCTCTTCTCTTGACCCATTCCAACAGGACCACACCTTTCTTGTACTGGGAACCCCAGAGCTGGATGCTATACTCCAGCTGAAGTTTCAGGAGAGTGGACTGGAGGAACATGAATCACCTCCCTTGACCTGCTGGCCACACTTCTTTTGATGCAGCCCAGGATACTATTGTTTTTTCGGGCTGCAAGTGCACTTTGCCAGCTCACATCTAATGTTTTATTCTCAAGTCCTTCTCCACAGGGCTAATCTCAATCCATTCAACCCCCAGTCTGCATTGACCCATGTGCAGGACCTTCTCAGTGGCCTTGCTGGACTTCTTGAGAACTGTGGATGTAAAGAACTAAGTCCCTGGTTTTGACCAGACCCATCTGAGTCTTGGAGTGCACATGGCAAAAACATAATGGTTACTCAATTCGTCTTTTCTGCTCCAAAAGTTAAGCACATTGTCTCCTGATATCATCTAAGTATTGTGTGTATGAGATCTTATCCTTTTTATTTGTAGCTACTTCTTCAATGTTGGAATCACAGGTAACTCCTGGGTCACTAGGTTTATCTAATTAACACAGTGGAAAACTTTCCTACTGCACCTTCACTGTGACAGGCTGGGCAGTGGACATGAGCCCACCAAAGTTTGGGGCTGAGGAGGACAACAGATAAAGGACCTGACTTGAGCCTCTGGGTGGTTATTTTATAGAAGAAAACAAACCTTTTACTTCTTCCTTCTAGGAAGCTACATATAGAAAATAAGCTACTGACTGAACTCTGAAAAGCCTTGTCTGAAAATTTACAGCCCATTTTGCCTTACAGAAAACATCTATATAGTCCAAGTTTTAAAGCATCTCCTTACAAATATTTTTTTATAGGAATGCTGCCTCATTTTCTTTACCCTACATATTTTACTATAACATATATTTTTCAAAAGTGTTCAAATTCTGCTGCTCCTGTGTAAGGCTTTCCCACATGCTTAACAGCAGGCTCTGACAGAGGAGGAGAGCTTTGGTGTGTGTGACAGCAGATACCTGGAGTGCATTGAAATCAGGAGTTGCTATGCCAGGCTCTTGAGCAGAAGGCCACAGAGCTCACAGTCAGTGGTTTTGGTGCAAGAGATGTGTAGCAAACACTAGGAAGCAGGTTACACATCAGACACACATGACAAAGACAAATCCAAATGGGAAATTACTTTTAACGAAAATCTTTGGCGGGCTAATAAGGTTATCTTGATGCTGGTACATCTGTCTCTCCTACTGTGCCAATCTTTCAAGGACTCAGCTGGAGAATGCCTCTCAGAAATTGCATGCAATATGACTGATCAGTACTAAACTTCCCTCCCTCTGCCTGTCCTGGATGGGGCTATTCCCAGAAGAACAACAACAGCTTGGATTTATCTCTCCTTCCTACTGAAATTCTTTCAGAGGAAGGAGGGGCAGAAGAACAGTCAACAGCTCCTCCTCTTTTAGGCTATTTCCTTTCAGTGGAAGCTATCATGAGGAGATTTATTCATTGCACTTTAAGCATTTACAAGTTAAGAGGAGCATACAAAATGTGTGAACTTATACTTCCACCGTCAGTGGAAGTATAGCAGTTTCTATACTTCTAGTATAGAAATAATTCTTGATATAGTTCTGCAATAGCAGTCTTTAAAGCCATTTACCTCTCCTACTCACTAAGTAAGCCCTTCACTGTTTATCTCCACCTAGAGATGAAGATGCTTATATGCACAATGTTGGATAGTGCCCTTAGTCACCCCCGGTAAGGCTGGGTGTGCAACATCCTTTTAAGTAAAGCACAGATGAAACCAAGATAATAGAATCGGTAGTTCAAAGTGACATCACAACATTAATTTTTTGCTTTTTCTAAGCAAGAATTTAGGCAAGGAAAATAGGAGGAAAATGGATATACCAATGTCCTAATCAATAAAGACCTTAAATGTGCTCATAGCTGCATGACTGCTAGCTTCAAAGATGCTGTAATGCCCAGCATATCCTGTGGCAAAATTGTTCCACATGAGAAGCCAAATGCTATTTAGCATTTGGGCTGTGGGCCAACCCCTACAAAATATCCATCCATGGCTTCTCCTGAGCCACCCTGTTTTCCATGAAACGTTTACCAAAGGCTGAGTGTAAGTTATGCCCTTACTCAAATGAACTTTCAGTCATCAAAGTTACTGCTTCAGATAGCATTACCCCACAGGCATGAGTGCCTGTATGATTACAACTATTTCATGCCTTATTTGTCTGTTATCACATATATTAGAGGCCTGTGTATACAGCTGTAGTCACTGTGTGTGTGTCTATTCAAGTCCTGTCACTAAAGGCATTCTTGTTTTGACTTAAAAACGCACCTCTGCACCAGGATAAATGGAGCTGATCCCATCACACAGGTGACATTTTCACATCGCTCCCACCCAAGAAAAATTACTCTGACATTATTTGACACTCACTGCTCTCCAGCACCTTTCCAGTTTTGGGACTATGCATTCACCTTGACTTCTTACATAGACTTGAACTCCCCATAAATCTTCCCAGTTACAAGTTAAATAAATGCATTCTGTAGGCAAACTGTTAAACATTGCTACCCATGACAAAGCATTCATTCAGCAGGATGTGTCTTTGCATTTGTTAAATGCAATTGATATCTCACAGAATTAAAAAAACCCAGCAGCCTTTTCTCCATTCCCTTTTTGTTACTAGTAGTTCAGAAAGATGAAAGTGCTTATTCATAGAATAATAAACTAGATGAAGTAGTTTCTGCGTTCCTGCTGCTGTTTCTCCTTGGAGGACAAGGGTCCACTAGAAGTCAAATTCAGCACATCTAGATTATGCATCTGCCTTGAATCTGCTCTAGAGAGAGAAAGGGCTCTTCCAATTATATCAAAGGAGCAGGAAATGATTTTCCTCTTGGGCAGAGAAACAGCTCTTCACAATGTTAAACAAAAGAAATACGAGTATAATCTCTGGAATACTTTTCAATTTTTAGCAAACAGAGCTGTGGGTATAGGATAGGTGTTGTGCGCCACATGTTGCACACAGCCAGACATCCTACCAGGGACCAGTCTTGGCATCTTGGAGAACAGACCAAATTCGCCAAATTTGCATTTCACTGTCTGCATATATTTAAAGGTCTTCAAACAAAAATGTTTATTTTTGAACATGTGTTTTTATAGCACAGTTTTCATATATGTCTATAGTAGTGACACACATCATGGTCTTCATATAGTACTTAAGGGTTGCTTTTTACACTTCTCTGAATAACTTTCTTACATTGCTACTCTTCAGGCCTGTTGACCCTTTTCCATCCCTGGGCAGGAGTAGCAAAGGTGATAGAAGGAATTTAGAAGCTATACAGTACTTCAATTTGAAAAAGGAAAAAAAAAAAAACCCTTGAAAAACAAGAGCCTTCTTTCCCCTGATAGATGGCCAATAGTTAAAGAAATCAATGCACTCCCCAGTGCATCTATCATCAATTCACATTTACACAAAGACAACACAGAAACAAAGAATACAAACTGATAACAATACTTGAACTATCACCTAAAAATGGTTTTTAAGCTTCATTTTTATCCAACTAACAATAACATTTTATGCATTGTCTAGGCTATAAAGCAATTAAAACCCTGGGGTCTATCTGACTTAGAAGCTTTGTAATTTATTTTCTAGAAGCAAGTACTAAGAAAGAGAAGCCTTTGCTATGGGTAAGAAAATACCCGATCTTCTGGTTTGATGGTCACACACCCACACCCACACACAAAAGCGAAAGTTTATTTTATACAAACTAAGAAACATTTAATGTCTGAGGGCATTTTTGTGTTTGAAAAGTGAAATCTGAATTAAGCACACAGAGTGATGTCATTCTAGAACAATAGCAACAAAACCCACCAAGTATTTAATTAGAACAAGATGTGAAACATTCACAATTCCTACATCTCCTCTCATTCCATTACATGAAAAATAATTGTCCAGTGTTTTAATAGGTCTAACTTACATTCTTTAAAATGCCCCTTCCATTTTAGTAGTTAGAGTATTTTCTCCAGCTCTGATTCTCTCTTGGTGATGACTCTACCACAGTAACCAATATTATATCAAACTTGAATGTGTAGCTTTTTTCTTTCTTTAAATTACAAGCAGGATCTCCAAGGCACATGAACTAAGGCTTTAGTTTAGGGGTGTGGATGCAGTTTAAGAAGCATTCAAATGACAGCTAGCTTTGAATTAATCTGCTTACCTGATAATAATCAAGATGTTTTCCCTCAAAATACACAGTTGTTTGGTACTCCATAGGTATTATTGGAGGGTCAGGGTTTAGAAACTGTGGGCATTCTCCTTCCTGGGGAGAGAAACATTTTATATGTTATTACAAATAAAAAGTCTTATCACAACAAGCTCCAAAGGCCTTTGGACAATAGAATGATTGTTCTGAAGAACTTCATGCTTAAAATACAGTGACAGATTTGATTACACCCTTTCAAATTAGACATGCTAAAAATGACTGCAGCGTATGTCAAAGCTGTGGGTGATTATCTCTCCCTGCCTTGAAATCTTGTTCCTCCCATTGAAGCAAATAGTAAAAGGAACAGAAATATCCTTTCAGGAGTTATTCAGTCTCACTGCCCCTCCTCAATCACACCCTTAAATTCCCACCCCCACACTGTCACTAAAAAAAACCACCTTACACTTCTGGAGTTAACTTTAGAATAATTTTCAAATCTCTAATTCAACCAACCGATATGAGAGATACTGCAAACAAAATATTGAAGTGTTCTAATAAAAAATCTAATAACCTTATTTTTAAACATTACCATATTTTGTTTAATCACATCCTGTACTGAAGAGGACTCTTCACAGATATGTCTCTTCCAGTCCCACTGGCAATTCCATCTATTGCTTGCACAGGAATAGCATCTACAAATATAACATGGTAGTCACGACAAATTGTCAGGCTTTTTCCCCCACTAACAAGAAAAGTAAATGAAATTCCATATTTATTCATGGAGGGTAGATCAGTCTGTTAGAGTGTCCTTACTATATTAAACTCCAAACTTCATAAGAACAGTTCAAGAACCCCAAAAGGCTATTTTATCCCTTAAATAAATATTTGAGCAAGGATCAGAAAACCATAGCATTTGCAAAAACATTGAGATCAAGCCTGAGAGGACTGGAAGCGACTTTGACCAACCTTCATACATCAGGGTGAACAAAAGGTTTGGGCTGGCTGCATCTGCCCTATTTGAATGCACTGCAACCCAAAGCACCAAACTACTATTGTTACAGGGAACAAGCAGGCACACAGATGTCCATGCTGCTCACCTGCAGACACATTAGCAGCTACAGAAATGGCAACAAAATGAACTGGCCTTAATTATATGTGCCATGAATATTTCTATTCCATGCTTTATGTTGCTGGCTCACCTGGTGGCCTTTGACCATATTTAAACTCCATTAAAATGTAAGAAAAAGGATTTGGACACTGGCAAATTTTGAGTGCCAAAGGCCTAATTATGAAATGATTGAGTAATTCAGGTGTCAGTTACCTAACACACCAAGCTACAGGATCTCAACACTTAAGAAGCTGAAATACTTACGGCTGATTTTCAATAAGATTCATTGCTTCTTCACAGTCATAAAAAGGGTAAGTATGTGATGCAAAAAAAATCTTGTTCTTTTCAAAGGTTAACTGAAGTGGAACTGAAACATGATCTATTAGAAAAGAAAAAAAAATCCTAGTGGTTGTTGAATTCTTCAGCTCTTGAGCTGAATAATACAATGATAACAGTTTTATTATTTTGCAGGACATAAGCAAATATTTAACTATACTGTTGACACTCTGGATCTCATGACTTTAAGTCTGCAAGTTCTGTTTTCTCTTTTTAAGCTTTACAAAATTTTTCAGCACATGGTTCTCAGAAGAAAAGCAGAGAGAGAAAAAAGGGAAGAAGCAAAATTAAAGCATAGCTTTGTTTTATGGAAGTGTTTTTCAGTGGTGCTATCATCATGCTAGAATTTTAAAGAGTCTAGAAGAACAAGGAAAACTGAGTAAGGACATAATTGGACAGAGAGGAAAGCTGGCACAAGAACAGTAATTTTAAATAAAATGTTTTCTTAAATATGAATATGTCTGCATGTAAAATTACTTCTTTCATTTGCGAATTAAAAATGTTGTCATGTGAATTCAAGCAAGTGATCCTTGTGGTTAATGCCCAACAATGCCTGCAACACTGTTACCACAGGCACTTGTAAGCTTCAGTTTGCCATACACGATTTCTCCACAAAGGTACATCTTGTCTGGATTATTACTAAAGAGTGAAACTGTTTGAAATACCTTTTGCAGAAATCATTAAGCCCTTATGACAAGCTATTTCACAAGCTATTGAGCAATTTCAAACTCTGTTTTCCTTGAACAGGTTCTTGGAAGACCATCAGCTGCTTGGCTGGAAGTTACCTCTGCCTACACTGGGTCCCCTTGAATATTTCAGACTCACAGGAATGACAGGGGATTTCCTAACAACAGATCCTAGAAATTCCTTTTGGAACCAACCAACCACAACCAAAGTAACCCAGACTTTTCCAACATCAACAGGGCTTCTTAACAGTAACTGGATGGCTCAGGACTTTTTGTCACGTGCTGCCAGGAACATACAAATGCCATGCATACAAATATCTTAAAGGCAGGTGTGTCAAAAGGATGGGGTCAGAATCTGTTCAGACTGAACAAGGAGCAAGGGCAACAAACTGAGACACAGGAGGGACCATCTGAATAGGAGGACAAACATCTCTACTTTGAGGGTGACAGAGCACTGGAACAGGCTGCCCAGAGAGGTTGTGAAGTGTCCTTCTCTGGAGACATTCAAAACCCACCTGGACGAGATGCTGTGCAATCTGCTTTAGGTGAACCTGCTTTAGCAGAGGGGTTACACTAGGTAAACTCCCCAGGCCCCTTCCGACCCTAAAAATTCTGTGGTTCTGTGAATGCTTGTAGCTGCCTGCCTTCTCCTGGTGTCTGCTGAGTTTCTGAGCACCCTAATACTACTTTTGAACATCCTTTCAGACATGCAACCAACTCAGAGGGACATACTATTTCTAGATGACTTGCTTACTCTAAAGCCTTCTCTGACAGGCTTCTAGTCTCACATTTAATGCTGGATGACATCAAGATATCATGTTTATCAACTCCATTGCTTTATGTCCTGCTTTACAAAATATTTAGAGAATGTGAATTGGCCCTAAATAACAGAGTGCTGCTTTAACACTTAGCAGAATCTGATACCATGACATACCCCAGCTAGCGTAAAACTCAATAATGAGATTTTAATGTAATTACTCTCCCTGCAACTAAAATTAGATTTTTACCTGTTTCAGCCTTAAGAGAATTGAAACTTATCTTAAAAAGTGCTTCCAAGTACCACTTTGACAGTTCATGACTGTTATGATACATATAAAAGACTTATCCTCAGGGGTATGTCTGCAAGCTGTAAGAGCACATGTTTTTTGCTTGTAATTTCTCTTCAGATTTTTAAACTTGATACATAATAAACAGTGTTGTGTAACGAGTTTCATTCCATGTGTTTATGCATCAAGACGTATGAATTAAAGCATGAACAAAGCACCGTCTAGGAAATTGCACAGAATTATGGCTGGCAACAGACCTTAGGCCTATAATCAGTGGTTCAGAACAATGATGCAGTCTTTAATTATATGATCAAGTATTTTTCCACCAAGCTTACTGCTGCAGAAGTTGGAGGACACACAGAAGAAGAGGTAGAAGGCTGTATGATAGAAAGGATAGCCTTGTAACAGGAACCAGAAAAAAGGCCACTGAAGTACTGTTGACTGGAGGAAAACTAGGAAGTCAGACATTAACTCCTTCACAGCTGAAGCAGGTATAAATCTCTTCTGTCCCCACAAGTCAGAGTGCTTAGGCTTCAATTAGAATAACTGGGTTTTGTTTGTTTGGGACACAGAATAGCATCTCTCTGATTCCGTGTCTATGTCTCTACCAAGCTACTGTTTCAGGTTCCCAGCAGAAACACTGCGAATGCTACAGCTTGCAAATATATCAACAGAAGAAGTTTGAGCAAATTGACAGTTCAGCAACAGACTATTTGGGGAAAAGCACTAGAAGAGAAAAAACCCCACCTTGTAGGCACCTCATATAAGAGCATAACCTTAGAAACAGCAGTCTAATGTTCTTTCCTCTTATTATCCATGTAGGGTAGCAATATTTCTTTACCTTGATGTTTTGGTGTTGGAGGAATTATATCAGGGGGATCACAGATAATAACCCCTTCTTTCAACTGAGCAGAATGCACTGTTTCACCAAATGTACAGCAAACCTTGTCACTCTCAGTCAAAGTTGGCAGTGGACTTACAGTCAGTTCCACCTGGAAACAAAATTTTAAAAGGGTAAAATATTTGGAAGAAATTAGCTAAGACACAGTAATACTTGGAGAATTTCAATTGCAAAGGTGATAGTTTAGGTAGCATCAGAGAACATGGCTCTCCTTCTCAATTTTTATTTCTTCCCATTTGGTAATCTTTTCTCCTTAAACCTCCATTTTTCCAGGCTGGATCTTTGTTGAATTGGACTGATACATAAACCTCCTGTCCTGTCAATTCATTAGATCGCAACAAAATTGTCTGTAGAGACACACCCAAAACCTTTTATTCTTGTCCTCAGCATCCAGTTTAGCAACAGTAAACAGAGTGGTTAACACTTAAACTCTGACAAAATTAAATAATATTACATTAACCTTAGGTGTTATTAGTGAATAATGAAAACAGAGCTGGATAGGCAGGAAGTGCTGGAGTTTGAAAGGGATGAACAGAAAAGTGGCTTCCTCAAGAAGCATGTAAATGCGAAAAATCCAATACTGAAAAAGGATTTCTGAGTAGTGGTGAGATCTTAACCTCCTCAGAGAAAGAAAGCACTTGAGAAACTAAAAGCAAAATAAGATGGGAAAACTTAACAAGGAAAGAGAAAACTATTGAAATGAAATTTGGAATGCTGTCCTTGAGTTAATGTTTCAAGTGTGTTAATTTTACAGTTTAATGTTTTCCATTTTGTATTGCCAGTAGAAAAGACAATTATCCCTTTCTCACTGAAACCAGTCGCACTCTACTAATATTTTTATTCAACATAGAAATGGCCTTAACACAATGCTGTTTGCATCATTTAGAAATGGAACTGAAGTGACTTAAAAGAAAGTTCCTTTATTTCTGATTAAGAGTAATTAAAAGCCATTTTATTGATTTTACTTGCTGAACACCCCCAGGAAGCACTGGCATGTTCCATTTGGAATTAGAGCAAGCTATGACACCCTGGTCACACTCCAAAAACTCAGTTTTGTTGCCACAGAGTGATTCTGCATGCTGAATTTACCTTCTCCACGTACCCAGACAGACTTTGCTGTGTAGGCAAACCCACTGCTGATTTTAAAGCAACAGCTTATGGCTTCACTGCTTACTTAAGTTCATGCTCAAGTAAGCTGAAAGGGCAGCATGAAATCTCCCCTACCAATTACTTTTTGTGGGTTATACAACACTGTGCAACACTTTCATAATATTCAGGGAAGTGTAAGTGCTTTATCATCCATACTAGTGCATCACTTTGGTTTACAGAGGTCGAAAACGTGAACTCAACCTCCAAGTACAGCAGGCAAGAAAGAGCACTGTGAGAAATGACAGAGACTGAGATACCAAAACAGTCTTCTATTCCTAGTCTCCACTGTGCATAAAGAAATGCCGATATTCATCTTTCTGGTAGTCACATCAATGTGCTTGAAGAATATTTATGGAAAGCATTTTCCTGTTATACCTTAGCAGGAGCTCTGCGACTCATATTTAAAGGGTCTGCACTAATGATAGTCACACATGTGCCACTTGGACTCCATAGCCAGTGGTTCTCCTTATCAGCTGTTCCACAGTCTGCCTTCTTTGTGCACCTGAAAAAAAAGGAACAAAACCAAAAGCAGTATTATAGCTGGACTCTGCTTTCTCTGAACTACACAACAATTTCGTGATTAGAGACTGAAATTACAACACAAGATGACTACAAATTTATTTTAATATTGACTAGTGGGGTGGCTATTAGAGAATTATTAACAGAATAAATGGTGCAATTACATTTGATAGTTTGACATGTCAAAAGCAAGTGCCTATATTATTTTGGACAGCACCTTGAATTAGACAACCCAAATCCATACAGAGGCAGTGACAGCACAGGAACCATTGGGCAATGGAGCAATCTGAAATCAAGCTGATAATCTTCATTGAAATATATAACAACATCCTGAATGAGAGGGCACAGACTGTTTTTTTCCTGCAGGTTAAATGGCAGACACCTATGTGTTGCCACTGATAAGACACAACACTCAAGAGAGCAAAATGCAACAGAGAAGTATTGCTGGGGGCATACAAGCTTGTGGAGAACTTCTGTGTAATCCCAGCATTAGAAATGTTATTTTCATTAACTCCTGCCACTATTTAAGAACTCTCCCTGCCGGGGCAGTGTTACAATTATGGGAAGACAAGAGCAACTGTGCAGCCTCACCAAAAACACTGGGAGATTTTCCCAGCTGAAGTACAGGAAGACATGCTGCAGTACAGAAGCTGCACATGTGGCTACAAAAGCTTGTGAGGTGGGGACAGTCTCATGTGTGCAAAGTTAAGAGACAATGCTGTAGGATCTCTGTCTGCTGTAGCAGAAAGTTGACTATTAACTCACCGGGGGCTTTTACACAGTGCAGTTGTTACACAGCTCTGTCAAACCTTCTTTAAACAAATCATTTACATACAGAGTCTGCATTCACATAACATATCCCTGAACACACTACTAAGTGCTGTGTCTGATCATGAGACAGAACTGAAACTTAGAACTGACACACTTTTTCTCCCCTTTGGAAATATATACTAGCAAATGTGAAAACCCGTGTTTGCCTGTTCTCAGAAACCATTAATATTTTGAGATATTGAGGTCAGTGGTCATATCAGAAACCTGAAGGGAAATCCAAGGAAAATTGCCTTTTTTATGATATATGCCAAAGCCTTCAACTCCCGGTGGCCCAGGAGGAGTTTGAGGTTACATTCCAGACTCTCAGGTTTCATCCACAGCAACTGAAACCCCAGGCTGAAAGAGTTACAGTATATTACGTAAACCTGCAGACACCACGTAAGTTTCTCTGCAGTGCTCCATATTATGCTACATCAGGCTGATAGGTAACCTAATGCGATAGTTCACATTTTCAGGCAGGAAACTAGAAGCCTGAAATTCATCTGCATATTATAATTAAACAGCCTCTTTATTCCAACAGCAAGGAGTTAGAATCACGAATTCCCAACCACTCATGCCAAGGGGTTAATTAACTTTGTAGTCAAAAAGAGAACTGCAGGACTGCTCTTCCCTCTCGGCACTCCAATCAATGCAGAGTGTAAAGAAGAGACATTCCAGGGCTGTTCAGTGATGTCCTAGTTTACATGTGCTTGAATATTCATTCAGTGAACCTCTGCAGATAGTCAGCAAAATGTCACTTTCTGCTCTCCTACAGGTAGGTGAGGGTTCCCTGTAGCTACACATCCTGATAGATGATGTTTATGTAAAACCAGCATCTGAGTTATACACTCTATTTTAGACATGGAACAGTTTTTTCTTTTATGCTCTTTTTTACACTTTCCTGATGTACTTAAAATACATGCTATAGTTTCTGAATTTGAAATCGGGAGAATTTTTTTATTTTCTGGGAGAACATGTGACTGCACAGTTCAAAGAGTGATAAAACATACAGTTAGAAGATGTATAATCATTCTCAGTACCAGCAGAAAAGTATGTATTTTCCCAAACTAATCAAATCTGAAGAAGTCAACGGGGACTCTTTTGTGTGCACGGAATATCGATATCAATGTCTACGTGATAAAATTAAATGACTGCCAGGAGCGTAAGGCTGAGTACGAAGAGCTGGGATCACCCCGCCAAGCAGTCACCCACAGCACACGCCAAAACCTGAGCAGTTCCACTGCCTGCACCCGAGCGCAGCCGGCAGCACTCACCTGCCCTCCCTCACGCACCAGCCGCAGTACGGATCCCTTGCCTGGGCGCACTTCTCACAGTCCGAGTACTTGTGGCAGTCCTGCACAGGTAGTCGGTACACCTGGAAAACCAAAAGCAAGGCAAACCTAACAACTGAAGAGGGCAGAATGAGATGGAAACATTTGTGCACTTAGCTGTACAGTGTCATTGCCTGTGGCAGCAGAAGACTTGACGCTGTATTATTATACTCAGCTCAGCCTGATTTTAACAAAATACATATAAAACCAGTCTGTTCTTTTCCCCCTTAACAAAGTCTAAATTCACACACTTTTTCCTGCTTTTTTTCCCCCACTAATCTATCTTCAAAGTAATGTAGGACATTGTTATAATCAAGAATTATGAGCAAGACTTACAAAAATCGAGCTTTTCAGTTCCTCCAGTTATATTACTTATGGAAATCTGCATCTCAGGACAGAAACTGCATCAGCGATGCTCTGAATTCAAGAAGCAGCTACTGCAGGATGGATACTTTCAAAAGGCTAACTTGGTACTGGCTAGATCATTTTTTAAACAGAGTATTCTTCCCTCCCTATCACTACCATGGAGGTGAAATTGTTTGAAAATGCTCTTCCAGCCAGAAGGCATTTCAGGAAGTCTGCAAGTATGAGAGAGCCAGGGCACTTTGGGTTACTGCACTTCTCCATGCATAACCTTCCACCATGGAATACATTCACAAAATAAAATGGAAATAATTATGACAGGAAGCAGCAGGGAAAAGAACATCATCAGTTCTCATGTCTCATTCCCCCAGTAAATATACAGCTTCTGGTTTTGATTTCCTTTGGTGCGGAGAATGAACAACTTCTTCTTTGGCGCACAGAAAGAAGAGCCATTCCTTTTAGCTATGCTGCTGCAATGATGCAAAAGGAAAACAGGACATACATCTTCCAGTTTATGACTACATTTTACTTTTAAAGAGCACTAAAAGTGTAGAAACAGTATTTCTGAGATGTAGGCTTTCTTATAGTCTCATTTTAAACAACTGGCAATTATGAAGCTACTTTGACAGTCTGAGTTTGGCCTTTTCTTCATATTCAGAAAGTTAAAGAAAATTACTCAGTTAAGGTAAATGTCAATACTGTGCAATTTTCTTGCATTTATTAATAGAGGGGTTTACCTTTTCAGCATTCTCTTCTTTTCACTAACTGGAGCTGAGTTACTGGCACTCTTTCACTAACTGGTACCCACAAGTAATTTAATTTCCAGTGAATGATTTTTTTTTTTTATGACAAAATATTTCTTTCACAATTCTAGCAGGCATGAACAAGCCCTAGAGACCGCCATCTCTGCAAGTTTTGTGTGACCTTAGTGACAAAAAACAACCAAATCAAAATCAAACCCAAAAAATCAGCTCCTTTAACAGCCAATTTCAAAATGCAAAGAAATTAATTTTAGAGCTTTTCTAGTTGGCACTCTACATCAAAAAGTGTTAAAAACGAAAACAAGCAAACAAGCTTGATCATGGTAAGTGACTGCCACAGTCTTCTGCTTTCCTCCCAGTACATTAAGTACCTTAAGGAATCTGGGATCCTACCAGTGATGTACACTTGTAATGAACCAGCATGAGCAGCACAGAGGTGCTAAGCCCCTTTCCAAGTCCCACAAGAAGGTGCAAGGGGTTTCTCCTGCTCTCTGTCCAAGCTTTAGGAGCAGAGGGGACTGACTGCTGGAAGCATTTGCTTAAAACCCCCCACTGCTATTGGCACCACAGCAAAAGCTTGGAGAAAAGAGAGGAGAAAGGTAAAACAGGAAAGGAAGAGTTTGATTCTCACTATGGATCTTAACCTCTGTATTGCTCTTCCCTGTGTTTCTCTTGATCTGATTTCTTTTTAAAGAACCTATCACCTACCACATCATCACTTCCACTTTGTTCAAGTGCTTACAGAGCCCAAGCAATTAATTTCTAAATGCTGAGGCAGTCTGCATCTGCCAGGTAGCTCAGCAGCGTGCATGCCTATCAGCACAGCCAGTTGTCCTTTATTGTTTACCTTTAACCATTTAAACTCACAAATCAGGGTTCTGATATCTTTATTCCCACAACCCACAGCCATGCCTAACCCAGAAGTACATGTTTCATCATTTATTCTTCCCCCCTCGCTTATGTCATTTTGTTTCTCCCAGCTCCGAAGGCCTCCATTCTCCTCCTGTCTTTCTGCTTCTAAAAGTGGGTGGGACTGCTCACTGTAATTAACTCCTGGAGATGACAGTAATGCAATACCATTACAGAGCTCACAACTTCAGCTATTCATATTTAAGCTAAGTAGGTTTTGTAAAAGAAAACTATTATTCATATTATTCAGAAACTGCAGTGTCTACGAGAGCTGCTTGGAAAAGATTTAAGTAAAATCCTTTCTTCAGCAGAAATTTGCTGTATTGTAAAGTTAAATGTTTTGTAGTGATTGAATGATTTTTTTTTGCAGGTTTTCTCTGAAAAAGTTATCTGTTGTCTTTCTAAATTCTACCATTTCAAGCTGACTGTCACGAGAAAGCTTGTCTTCCTTCAAGGTTGCTGCTATCCCTTACAGTGCTCAGCTGCTATCCCTTACACTGCTCAGCAGCACACATAGTAGCCTGGTGGGGACCTCAGGGCTTTTACATAATGTGCCAGCTTGTCAAATGGGGTGCCAGGCCACCCAGAGTTTTGTGGACAATGTTGAAGCTTGGAGTTGTGTTTCAAATCTGAACAGAAGCCAAATAAGAATTATCAACAACACAAAAAGAAAAAAAAAAGAAAAAAAAAAAGTAATCTCTCTCTCACACTGCCACATTATTAAATGCTTTATCACTTGTTTTTCTAGCCTTTTTTCCAACATTGTTTCTAGCCTAAAAACCTTCAGCTGGGCTATAACATTCCTGCAGCAGGAATTTATATGAATCCTTTTATAAAACAGTCAGAAAACATTCCTCTTGCACTGTTTTCTCAGATACTCTCCTTTCACAGCCCCCTCATTCTCCCTGTGTTACTGGTGCGAAGCGTTTCCCATGTTGCATTCCATGTCACTGGCAAGGCTGCAGATGGTCACAGCCTGTCACCCATCTTGTCCTGGAGAGCTGCTGAACCAAGTGTTTGGGGCTGGCAGCTCCAGCCTCCACAAAGAAAAGTGTCAGAAGAGGGTTACCCCTGGGGGTGGAGGAGAAATCTGGCATCCCTCTTGTTTCCTACTTGCTTTTTTTCCTCCCTTTTTTTACAGACCCCCATCGTGTCTTCACCTGACAGCAAAAAGAAGGGGCCTAGAAGAGACTGCCTGTACCTTTCCTAGTGAAGCTGGACTTCTCCTACTGTACTGAGTTCTAACAGAAGCTTGAATGAAAGTGTTTCCCAAATACATAATTCTCTCCATTGTTTCTTGGTTTTTGATACTAAGATCCACAAAAGCTACTGGTGGCTTTACAGATGTGTCAGTGCGAGCACATCAGCCACCAGCATCCCGAGTCCTGAAGTGCCCTTGGAAAGAACTGATGGCAGCTCCAGCAGCCACTGGTACCTCACGCATCCCACACCAAGCGCTAGGGCTGCCTGACCCTGAGGTGTGCTGGTGCCAAACATCTCCCCTTCATCCCTCTCACAGACCCTGTACGACAGCTCCAGAGAGGAACTCACTTCCCATTCCCAATTGCTAAGCATCACGGATATTACAGTTCTCCAAGTCACAACAAGTACATCAGCTTAGACTTGAGAAAGGTCTTCATACACTCAGAGTAGGGAGAGTCCCACCAAATAGGGCAATTTCCAGGAACAACTGGAAAATGTATAAATCTCGGGTAAAGTTGCAGAGAAAGTAAAAGAGGGCTGGGTCCTTAATGCAAGCAGGACATGTTACCTTATCTGTGGTCATCACGTACAGATTTTCTTGGGTTTGGTCAAGGACCAGGTCCTTCTTTATGGGTTTGTTTAGTTCAATAGTAAGAGAGCTGTACTCAGTTGCAGCGGATGACAGGAACACCTATTTTGTGGAAGAAAAAAAAAGTGGTTAGGATTTTTCCCCCACAAATATCACTATATCTTGCTACTGCTGTAAAAGACAACAAAAATGTTTCTAAAAATATGTTAAGAACAAAAGGAGGACTAAGGAGAATCTTCAAGAAAGACCTTGAGGTGCTGGAGAGTATTCAGAGAAGGGCAACAGAGCTGGTGAAGGGTCAGGAGCACAACTCTGATGAGAAGCGGCTGAGGGTGTTTAGTCTGGAGAAACAGAGGCTCAGGGGAGACCTTAATACTCTCTACAACAACCAAAAAGGAGGCTGCAGTGAGGTGGGGGTTGGTCTCTTCTCACAATTAGCAAGCAAGAGGGAGAGAAGAAAAGGCCTCAATTTGTGCCAGGGGAGGGTCAGATTAGATACTGGGAAACATTTCTTCAGATATTTTGGTTTGTCAAGCATTGGAATAGGCTGCCCAGGCAACTAGTTAAGTCACCATCCCTGAAGATATTTAAAAGACATATAGATGTGTCACCTCGGGACATAGACTCATAGAATCACTAAGGTTGGAAAATATCTCCAAGATCACAGAGTCCAACCTCTAAACTAGCATCACCATGTTCGCCACTAAATCATGTCTCTAAGCACCACATCCACATGATTTCCCACGTGGTTTGGTGGGACTCAGCAGTGATAGGTTTAAGGTCGGACATGGCCATCACTCTCCTTCAAGCAGAAGAAGGTGTTTGGTGTTGCAGTCTTGATATTTTAACACCACAAGCATGTCAAACTTTGAGCACCACACAACCAGAATTTATCAGAGCTTCAGCCTGGGCTTTGTATTGCCACCTCTATTCACTGAATGGCCAGAATACTACAAAATGAAAAGTTGCTCTTGAATAGAGACAAGGCTAAAGCAGTTGTTAGATTACCTAAGGCTGCTTATATAAAGCTCTCGGTAGGTATGTAATCCTTCGGGAGAAGTGTCATTCAGGCAATGCTAATTCAATCTGTGTATCAGATAGCTGAGGTACATCAGAAATAATGCGTCTTTTCTTTGAGATGAAAAATACCAAGCTCCAAGAGAATTTGCTCCTAGTACGAGATCTTATAAATCCCATTTTCACTTTTAGTTCATAACCTTTTAAATACCTCCCAGTCTTTTAATCCAGTTTGTTACCTTAAGAATTTTACCATCCGACGTTCCCAGAAAGGCCACGGTGTGCCCGTTCTCCACAGCCACAGTGACGGCCGTGAGATTCATCCCTTCTTTTTGCAGCACTGGCTTCTCTACAACACCATTCCTACTTCCCAAAAGGTACGGCAAGTGTTCGGAGCCACAGGGAAAATTTTTGCTTGCATTCTAATAAGGAATAGCAATACAGAGTGATGTTAAACATTCAGATCACTAATTTCTAGCTAAGAATGAAGTGCAGTCCTATTACTAGACAATATAATAGCCCTCAGACACTGAAGGGTAGAAAGGGAGAAATGGATTGTCTGGGCATTTGCCCCCAGCCAGCAGACAGTAATCAGACAGCAGCCTGCTAATTGAGAACTGCTTCCATGCTTTCCCTTTCCAGGAGACACAGGGAGTGAATTTTTTTTGTTTCTGTTTCATTATAGCAGCAGTTTTTAAAAATTAACCAGTTGGTTTAATTAAATTGAACATGTCATAGAGACTGGTTTAACCAACTTTGCCTTGAAGACTGTTTTTTTAATTGCTGTTTTGTTTCTTACTTTGCTGCAATCCATAAAAAAGCAACTCCCTGGCAACTGTCTCATGAACTTCAACACATTCCCTCTTCACTACGCTGTAATCCTGAGCTACAGCAAGAGCCACCAGAAGGAAGTTCATTCACACCTTGCCTTTCCTGCTATATTTGGTAACAAAACCGTCTTTCTGATCTGAAATCCACACCTTCTTTTTGTCAGAAGCCACGGCCACTCATCACATTCAGGATTACTGTGTTTCATGCTCACCCCATATGCAGGGTACTGCAGCAAGTAACACTGGTGGTTCGAAGCAAAATGTAATTTTGGCTCATCAGCGCTAGTGACTTACTGTGTGGGAGATAGCTTCAGTCTCACAAGACGAAGGATTATGGGTCAATACCAAAAAAAGGTATTCCCATGCCCTATCTCTTCAGCTGTTCATTCCTTTCCCTGGACTATAGCACGCCACTTCTCAAGTTGTGCTCAAACAGCTGCTTATGCAAGTGTGTACCTTGCTCGGGCTGGGGAATTAAGACATCCTCCTAAAAGCTGGCTGAGTTATTTTTAAGATGATTCAATTTCTCAACCCAGTTTAGGGTTGGCTGCAGTAATGACAAGTGGGGCTTGGGAATAGAGTGATGTGGGCAAAACAATCATAAAGCCAACAGAGATGCTGAAAATTGCCTCTTAGAGACAGTAATAGATTGAAGAACAGTAGCTGAACGAGTGTAACAGTACCCCTCAAAAACCTTATAGTCAAGGTAATGACAAGCCATAAAAAAGATGGCTATTGTGTTATACAAGTATTTTGAGCCACAGCAAAATATGAACACCACCTGAACACAAGAAATCTGGGTATATCAGTTATCTAAAAATACAAACACAAGTGAGAAAAAATGCTGAATTACAGATATCATCTAAAAGATTCTTAATACCATTTCAGAGCATTGTAAATACATTGACTGAAACTACAATTGTCTACAGTGATCACCCAGAAGCTGATCATGGGTGTAAAAAATCCCTGCACTTGACTCAGTAACTCCCATACCAGAAGGAACCCTTTAAAAGAAATGCATTTAGGAAAACAACAGTTGTCTTTGAGAAAACATCAAATACTTTTAAAGAGACTCAAAATTTTGCCATTTCTTACTTGACCCGGTCCGCAACCCCCCCAGCTACATTCCATTTCTATAGTGAATCGATCTATTGAGTTTTCAGTCATCTTAACATAGTTTAGCTCAAAGCCACCTTAAAACATGTATATTTTCCACAAACTTTAACACAGATTCTAAAAGTAATATTTATAGTATTCATATTACCAATCCATGCAATGCACATGGGTTTTCTGCTGAAAAAAGTTTGTAAAATGAGCTGGTATTCTTTTTAGTGTAGCAATCATTCCGGTTTTTTTCCATCTTTTCATTGATCTGCCGCAAGGAAAACACACACATGGCAGATTTTAGAGAGCTGTCATCTTTGTTTACTTTGCTGAAGAGTGCAAGAAGAACTTTGTTGTCTGAGGGAGTATCTGCAGGTTGTCCCTGCTGAGCCATGCTCTCAGCCAGTTCTTTTCCAGGGGTAGTGACGTAAGCAGAATGACAGTGGTCATAGGCACCATCATCATCTTTGCAACCCAAGTCCATTTCAAAGTAGGAATAATAATGGGCATCATCTTTGCACAGACGTGCAATCAGTGTGCGGTTGTTGACAGGTTGTTTCTCTTGTTGATTAAAAATAAAATAAACATAATTTTTATCCTCAAAAACTGCCACAAATTGTTGTGTGCTTGATGAGTGATAAGCTGACTTAACAGCTGCTGAGTCTGTATACATTTCAAAAATGTCTTTCCCATCCCTGGCGTAAAGCTGCCGAGTGCTGATTATGATCCCATTGTCGTTTGGTCCATTCCCTTTCCCAACAAACAGCACTCGGTCGTTATTCAAGGAAGTAATCAGTCCCACAGTTGATACATTCTCATCGTTGCTTGCTACAAAGGACTTTTCTCCACTACTGTCTACGTAATACTTCTCATGGCTAATGTTTTGTAGATCTCTGATGGCACAGATTCCCTTAAAAAGGCTTCCACATACCACAGTTGTATTATCTGCCTTGTTCAGCAACAGTAATTTGTTATAATTGTCAGTCAGTACGGCCTCTTTACATTGATTTTCATCAATGGGAGGTGTGCATTTTTTGTTGTCCTTTCTTGGACCTGTTTCTACAGATCTTATTACTTCCAGGTTTTCTGTAAGCTGATACAGTGCATTTACCACTCCCAAATAGATTATCCCAGTGTCATTATCCACTGTTAAATGATTTAGCTCTGTAGCACTCTGAAAAAATTTCAGTTCCTCATTTCTGGATAAGGTGATGCAAAAACAGCTCAAAATGGTCAGTGTCCAGATCCATAAAGCCATTTCTATGTAATACCTAAAAAGGGAAAGAAAATAATAACATGAAACATATTGAAAAGTACAATTTACACAAAACTGAGAAATGTGGAAGTTTTTCATGACTTAAATACACTTATCCTTGTGCAGGTGTAGACAGAATGAAGATTATAGAAAGCCTCAAATCCTGTTAAGTGCCTAGCAATTTAATCTATTGGGGAAGGATTTAACAAGGTTATATGTCTAAATGATGATCATATAACCAATTAGATAATCAATCCTGTGCTAAAGCACAATGAGAACAACAGCCAATTTGAAACAACATGGAGGGACAAAATGTGGTAGTGCTTGTCCAGACAGCATTATACTGTGTCAATTATCTACTGCTGAAATTTAAAAATAATTTGGAGAATCCCAGTTTTCGGTAGCTCCTCCTTCAGAGTTGGAGGGGAATTCACATAAAAGTGTTTGAAACATTTGGTATTGTGGGCTTTCCCCAGAAAGGAAAAAACCTTCCACTAAGTACAAGCAAGCCTGGATCTGGCTGCTGACGCTTTTTGAGAAGGCGTTACACTAATCCTCCATCAATGTGAAGCCACAAGATGGTAGACCCCTTAATATGCAACACTGCCTTTGACTGCTGGTTTGCATTAAGGTCCAACACTTCCATTCACTAGAGCACTGCAATTTAATAGCTTAAAATCTGTCTTAAGAACACCACTTAAAAATTTTTTGGGACCATGATTCTGTTACCTTTTATTTTTTTATCCCTTTCAGAATTGTTAGTTCCCAAGCAGATCGCCTGGCTGTTTGGAATTAGACAAAGACTTTCTGAAACTTGTAAGCAGGGGTCTAATTTTAATCTGAAGAGTTAAATGAGGGATCTCAGCTGGCTTCCTAAGGCCTGGACATTTTGTCAATGTTTTCTTAAAGTGTTTAGTTCTGAGAGCAGAAAACAAAAGGTGGCATGCTTGGACACACTGATATTAGGGGGAAAAGACGAATACTGTTTGAAGGAAGATCAAATACAATCCACCATATTTTCATTTTCAAAGTCAGCCATGAGATTCTTTAATCTGATGAGGAAGGAACCCGTAAACTTACAGGGAATCTCAAGTTAAATCTGAAAATATCTGGAAGTCTAAATAGAAAGGAAACAATAAAAACACTGAAAAGGCATGATAAATATTTAACAAAGCAATTTAACAGGCAAAAGTCTTATAGGAGGAGGAAAAGAGCATGAAATGCCAAAACTAGAAACTGAAAAAATAAAACTTAACAAATAACCAACAAAGGAACCATGCTCCTTTGTCACCTATTACTTCTGTTTTGGCAAGAGCAAAAGTGGATGGTGGGATGTGAAAGAGAATGGCTGAATCATCATTTATACTGGATAACTAAGACTAAATGTTAACAACCTGGATGTAAAAGTTTGAACAGTGAAGGAAGGACTTTTGTTGTGAGCACGAGCCATCTGTGAGCTTCCCAAACCACCTCAGCACTGCCAGCAATGCATAAAGACAATGTCTGTACTCCAGTATTTGAGTGTGTTTTGCTCCTCTATGAAGAAAATGCATGTGCAATGGTGAGAACATCTGTCCTAGAAGCAGAGTGAACTGAACTTCTAAATCCCCAAAAACCTACTAAATGTCATTCAGGATAGTAAAGAAGAATAAATAAAACGCTAACTTCAATCTTGTTTTGCTGAAGCTCCCATCATGTACCAAACTGAATAGCTAGCTATAAAATGATGCCAAAGACAAGACAGTGCATCATCTGCATCACAAGCTGGACTTTCTAATGATAGATTGAGTTCCTACGACAGTGACCAAGAAAAGGCTAAGAATTATAACCTATTCTCCAGACACGCAGACTTTAGTACATGCTTTGCAATGTAATGAAGTGTTGGATCTCTTTACAACAGCAGTTGACCTGCTCTAAGGAACTCGGAATTCTTCTGAATTCCTATCTTCTATTCTTACTATTACCAAGGACTTCAATTTTCCAGCTTTGATCCCACCTTACTTCTCCATTGCTAAATGATATGTGATAATGATTGTCATCTAGTTTCAAATATTATCCTTTACAGTTATCTGCAATGAAATAAAAAAACCAGCTTGACACACTACTGCAGTGTTGTTTCATACCAGTTTTATCATTCTAATATCTATTGCACAAGGATCGAATGCAGAATTGAGATTCATTTGTTCCTGCTTTTCTCACAAGGTAATTATTTTTAGATTATTATAATCTCTGCTCTCAGTCAAAAAAACCCCCATAAATAGCTCTACATACAAATTATGCCTTAAATGAATGGAAAATAATTCATTGTACCTTAATTTCTGTGCTCAGTTCACCTCCATGTTCCTGTATTTCAGTGGATTGAAAAATCCCATTTTGTCCATTGGTGGCACCCAGGACACTAAGGCTGCATTTGCAATATTCCTGCCTTTGTCCCAGAAGAATAAAGAATCTTGCTGGTTGATGCCAGAGGCAGAATTTAAGAAAAAATACATTTTACATCTCTAAACCAGTCTCTTAGGACAGTAATTAATTCTCTGTATAAAAATAGGTAATGCTTCCTCCCTACTATTTTCTGCCTTGTTTACTTAAAAAACTTTTGACTTAAATTATTCATAATGACACGCATCCTCCATTAATAATGCCTTCTCTTTGTTTGTTTATTTGTTTTTGTTATTTACTCCCTGCCACTCCTGTCTCATGCCAATCCCATCAGATTAGCTCAGATCTCTGTGCAAGGTAACAGTTCATCATTCTCCGTATTTACTAGTTTCACTTTCCATCCTCTCTTCAAAGCAAATAGTAAACAAAAATTAAATACACAATGAAGAGATTCAAAATTAAACTCTCATTCACTTCTCAAATAGCAGGCTTAAGAAAATTAAAAAACCAAATAGAATGAAATGAGATGAACTACAACCACAGGCCACTTTCACCAGATTTTAACTTAATTGGGAAGAAGCAGCTGGAAGAATCCTTCTATGACCAGCTGGTGTGATAAGAATGACAGTGCTGCTATTAACACAGATGCTGTACTGAATTAGATGCTCTGGGAATGTATCAAGAAGCAGTCTCCTGCTGTGAAAAACTTTGGTTTTAAATGAACAAGTCACAGAAACACAAGAGAAAAGGTGTAAGAAGCATGGGCTGGAGCACGGAATCCACGATGCTCTGCACAGGAAATGTATTTCCAATGGCTTAATCGCATACTGTATTTACACGCAGGCCTGGGTGGCTTACTCCAAGTTATGCCCTGGTCCTGAGAGCTGCCATACACCCTCCACCCTCAATTTGCACTTAGTTTTAAGTCCTTAGCAGACTCAGGATAAAAGAAGACCAACAGAGCATTTGCCCACATCATTCTCTTTTTCTCTCTCAAAGTCTTGTCTCCGTCCTGCCTCTTGTCCCCCCTACTGCTTCCTACAAGAAATTCTAGAAGTTATGTGCAGGAAACACAGGGCACCCAGGAGAACACTTCATACAGGGGAACTGCCATAAAGTGACACTGTGTTGGAATCACACAACTACCAGAGCTCTGCCCCACAGAGATCAATTTTAAAGTTAGTACCCATAATTTTATATCTTTCTACTCATGCAAGACCAATAACCTTAAATAACATCCAATTCTTCAAAAGGCATGCAGGAAAAAGGAGCATCTATAATCTACAAGCACAAAGTGAGCTTCAAATTGACTTCACATTATTATAAACAACCCTAAGAATTAGCACTAGCACCATGCTGACATGGATTTGGCAGCTGTTCTCCTTCACTGTAAAATCATCTGCTGTGCCTGTCCACAGGAATCTTCAACTTTTCAGCCATCCCTATTCACTTTAGCCTTTGATATAGCTTTAGCTTTATGCTAATTAATTTCTTATATTTGCTTCAGCTGAAGTGAAAGAATACCAAATTTTGACTGAAACTGGAATAACTGAGAACTAAAACAAGTGTTATTCCCAAAAAACAATGGACAAGAAAATCTTCAGTGAAGGAATAATCTCACCATTTTAGCTTCTGTGGTGTTTTTGCAGAGTATTTCTTCATTAACCACATATATACTTAATTAAACCCTGCTACGTCCTCTCATCCAGACAAAATTTTTTTACTTGAAATTCTGGTCTAGAGACAAGCACTTCTGCCAAGAAAGGCAGATACTGATTCACTTTAACAGCAAGAGATGCAGGAAACTGTGGTTCTCCCAGCAAACTTCCCCCTAATCAGAGGGACTCCAAAAGATGCAAAATAGACCTAAATTGGAAAAATAATTGGTAAAATAGACTCAAAAATTGTGACATAAAAAAGGTAAAATCCAAAGAATGCACTCCAATGGCATAGTTATTTGGGGAAAAATGAATGAAAATTCTCTTCTCTCTCATTCTGAGTAACTTTTAAGCTTTTATTAAGTGTGCCAGAGGTTGAAAATAATTCAGCTTTCAGTTTTAGGCTCAAAAGAAGTCAGAAGAGAAACTGGAGAATGTATGGGAAGCAGAGGATGAGCAGATTTTCAGCCTGGATTTCAAAGCTTCTACTTCTGCAAGAACTGTAGGTAAAAGTAAACTCTTCCCCAGTTACAACTTTTACTACTATTTCCTGAAACAAATGAGCGATGGAGCTCACTGGTTCAGAAAATGAATTACCTGAAACAACACTCTGCAGGATTCAAACCCATTTCCCAAGAGCACAGCAACACACTAGAAAGATTTTGGGCAGAGAGGATCAACTTTTCTGGTATATCATGCCAAAATTGGTAGAACCAGTGAGAGTAGTGATCACTGTGATGGTGTCCATCCCTGTAGTTGTGACAGTTTGCTGTCAGCAGATGGGACCTGAGGGTCAGAAAACTGTGGGAGGTCATGCTGTGGAGAATGAGGAACCAATATCCACTTCATTAGATGTTGTGATAGTCCGTACTGCTCAAAAGGAGTCATTTTCCTTCTCTTTCACTTCTCCTCAAAACGCGATTTGCTAAGATATATAAACCATCTTCATATGGAACAAAAAATCCCATCAGGTCAAACTGCCTGTAAACTGGTAAAAAATGGACAAATACTTGAATACTGTTTCTATTCCTGGAGTGGAAGACAAAAAGTTTTTCTTGTTTTCACAAGACAAATTTTAATTTTTTTTTTGAGTAATTTTCAATAATACAAGATTTCTCTTTTTTAATATGTGTAGTAGTCATATTGACATGGATCTTCTGTTACAAGGACTAGTTGAAAATTATGGATTTACCAAGGAAATAATGAATGTTATGCCCTCAGTCCCTGTGCATTCTGTTTGTGTTTTCCTGCAGTCCCTGGGAAAACAAATGGAAGACACATGGAAACACAAATTCAGGTTACTGAAAACCAGGGTTTCTTATATTAAGAATAAGCTGTGGTGCCCACCAAATCACTCTGTCACTCCATTCCTCGGCTAAACAGGATGAGAAAAATATGATGAAAGGATCGAGAGTTGAGATAAGGACAGGGAGAGTTCACTCATCAATTACTGTCACAGATAAAACAGCTGCAACTTAGGGAAATTATTTTAATTTGTTGCCAATCAAAATCAGAGTACGATAATGAGAACTGAAACCAAACTTTAAAAAACCTTTTCCCCACACTCTCCCTTTTCCCTGGGCTCAACTTTACTCCCAAGTTCTCTACTTTCTCACTGCAAGCAGCGCAGAGAGGTGGGGAATGGGAACTGCAGTCAGTTCATCACGTCTCTGCCACTCCCTCCTTGTCACCCTCTTCCCCTGCTCCAGCATATGCCTTGTCCCACAGGAGACAGTCCTTCATGGCTTCTCCAAAGTGATTCCTTCCCATGGGCTGAAGTTCTTAATGAACTTTTCCAGAGTAGATCTCTTCCACAAGGTGCAGTCATTCAGGAACGGACTGCATTGCAATTGAATTAACAGTTGAGGAACACGACTGCCTTTTACAGTAGGTTCTGTATCCATCAGCATCCCAGCACACCCATGACAAGAACTCTCATGGACTTGCTGCAAAATTGGCAGGATTGTGTCAAAAGTTTAAAACAGGAAAACAGCTAGCAAATTCAGAGTTCATATTAATAATTATGTTATTAGCTTCAAGCTAAATTAATAACACTATTAGTAGTCTGAATCAACACCTTTCATCCATGCACACCTGAACTCCAAAGTATTTAATATTCTGATCCAGATCCAAATTCAGAGCAAGACAGAGCCATGTGAGCCTTAATTTTTCAACTAGGAGTCACTCAAAAGAGCATTAACAACAGGTAATGAGACTCAGAAAATGCATACTTAAAAAATTTTGCTATTGCACTCCACAACTCCCAATAATGTCCTGTTTCTGCAACATCAGCAGGTAAACAAAAAAGAAGTGTAGCACTTTGCAGATTTATATGCACTCTTCGAAGCAGAGACTCTAATGAATTCCCTGGTTCATTCCAGTCAGACCTGGCAGTGTTTTGATTTTGAAAATCTTTTACATGGTGGATTCTGCCATAGTCCAAGGATACGTTTTTTGGCTGGTCTTAGGAATCAAAATAAAATTTCTTTTAAGTGAAAATACTTTCAAGATTTTACAGTGCCAAGCAGCTTAAAAAAAAAGTCAATAAAAACAGCTGCTGTGGAGAGACTTCATTTGACAGCATTCACTACCAGCAATTACAGATTACAAACCACTCTGAGACAAGGTTAGCATATGCCAGAAAGGTCTCTTCAAATCCTATTTTTAAATATGAACACTTGTTTTCATAATATCATCCCAAATAAGAGAGTTGCACATTCAAATTCCAGCCCCACTAATGCAGGCAGGAGCACGCACAGAGAAGAGAAACACTGCAGAAGCAGACCTGCATTCATGCCTTCCTGGAGCACACCTCCCATTCAATTTGGGTCTCTGCATTCATCCCTCTATCTTTTCTCCATTCTCTCAGTAGCAATGAAGCACTCATTTTAATGAGGCCTCACTTTCTCAAGTGTTACAAAGATGTAGTTGATCTGCAAGAAAAGCAGCTGAGTGACGTGTATAATAGCAAGCAGCTGACTTGTCAGGACTCTGAACCCACAGAATCTCCTCTTTGACCTGCTTTGTGATTTTGTTGAAGCCACGAGATCTCCTAATGAACAACAATTAGGATTTTATTTTTATCGACAATCTCATTGAGCAGTAATCCCAATGATGCCCTATGGACCAACACCCAGCTGAATCAGTCTGCAGTCAGCAGAGGGCCACAGGCCACTCCAGAAACTCCCAAAGTCACTTAGACTTTTACACTACCTGATCCTGCAAATGGCCAAATCTAATTTGGCCACAAGTGTAAACAAACACCTGCTGCAGCTGCCTGAGCTTCAAGAGGGGACGACTTCCTGCAGCAACCGCGACACAAGGCGGCCACAGGAGCCCGGCCGAAAGCAGGGATGCCTCATGCACACTCACCAGCTCCATGTAAGCCCCAGGTTATTTTACCCCTTCTGCAACCCAGGAAAAAAATATTTGTTTCTTCTAGCTGGTGAACCTGCAGAAAATGAGAGTCTGGAGCATGGGAAGGCAAGCCCAGGGAGTTAGGATAGTGCTGATTCGCTAGCTTTCCTTGCACTAATAAGGGTATTACAGCACAAGGAAAAAAATGCATTTATACTGATAGTAAAAGGAGACTCTGTGTCACCAGCTCCATGCTGCAACAACGAATTGCTTGTTTTCAGTGCTATAAGGTCATCTTCAAGGACTGATTTCGGACTTCCCCTGGAAGAAGCCAGAAAGGAGGCGGATTTTCTTCCAGCGTGGGGGAATCTGAGCATGACCATGTGGAAAGAAACACAAAGTATTCCAGCTCCTTCCTTGCAATTAACCATTTATCACATGCACAAAGAAATAGCCAAGTCAAAAGGACACTTCCAGCATGTGTGAATTCAAGCTGTATAAATGTGCCTTGGGAGTTCATGGGCAGGCAATCGGTCTCGCCCTCCTCCTCAGAGCAGAAGCACCGAACCACGCTCCGATGTCCAGGGCAGCCACAGCCTTTTGCAGCAGCACCAGCCCCCTTTGTGAGCAGCTTGAACCTGCATGTACTCCCTGCTGACTTGAGCACAGCGAGAGGAGAGCTGTGAAGGGCCAAAGATTTCCTCGCTAAGATTCGACTGTACAGAACAGCACACAGACATTTAAAGCTGTGCAGAATTTTGGCACGAGGCAGAGCCAACATTTTTGTCTTCCTGTTATATTACAGTGTTATAGGGCTTAATAGAAGAAGCATGTATAAACTGCAATGATAATGCCATATGAAAATGATCCCACAAATCAGTGGGGTAAATCAATTTTAACCCATAAATTAATAAAATGCAAATATGGTGAGTAATTAATTAAGCCCCATGCAAAAAAATCCTTTCCTTCCAATTCTGCCTCTCAGTTGGTAGTGTGTCTGCTGTATGAGTCCCTGTCTCATCACCATGCTCTCTTCTTATTCTATTTCTCAATATTTTGTTTTTATATTTGGGTTTAATAGATTCCTGCATTCTTAATTTCCAGGTATTTATCTGTCTGTGCCAGTGATTTATCCAGGACTACTCAGATGTGGGACAAAAGCTCTATGAAAATGGGAAGCTATTGACCGCACTCAATAGAGTACTACAATGTACATTGTACTCAGGCAGCTGATAATGCAAGCCACAAAGAGAGAGGGATAAATGGGGAAAACTCTTGAAACTGAAAGTTTATTGATTGTCAGGAGCTAAGAAACACATAGATGAGGAATAAAGAATTTTCCTGGCTTCTGCTACTGGAGATAAATCACAGGTGTTTATCTGGTTTGCCTTTCTTGAAATTTTTTAAACTTTCATTTGGACCATTTGTATCCTCATGTTGGTGCTGCTCATTTTGATCGCTCTGAGATTAAAGTGAGGTTTTTTTCTCTCTGTCCTTCAAATTAATGTTCATGACAGTTTTTAAAAAGCCCTTTTATTTTTCTTGCCGTACACATCTTTTCTCATCTTATAGCTCCTCCTCCCCCCACCACCGTCTTTTCTTTTTTTCTTAGGCACAGTCTCCAAGTTTTCCTCTCTTACAGCTGCTGATACAACAGCCTGAATACTCTTCTGTAATGTCTCAGATGACAAAGCAGGAGGTAGAAGAAAAAAAAGGGGAAAAATAAAGGAACAGGAACATCAGGTGACTTTCAGATCTCAATGGGGATCTCATATTGACTGCCTTAGTGACTTCCTATCTGTTTTCAAACCTTACCTGGAAACACCTCCTTTGTTTCTTGACTGCTTTTTCCTTCTCTTTTTTTTCCTACTGCTTTCTCAGAAGCAAGAAAAACACAATGAGACATGCTTAACTTGGTGGCAAACCTGCTGATACTCTCCATACTCAACATTCACTCCAGTTTGGGAAGTGGGAAGGAACATATGTGCAGAAGAGATGGTGCTGGATGAACTGGAATCCTGCCTCAGGGAGCCATGGAGAGGCAGTGGTACCTGAGGCAGATGGAGCCACCCAGCAGAAACAACAAACTGGGGGGGCTGCTTCTGCTCATAGACTGATGACTCCTGCAGCTGAGAAGGGAGCTGGGAGAAGATGGGGAGACACATGACAACAGGGCAGAAACAGCTTGGAGAAGCAGAGGCATAGCAAGAAAGGACACATGGTAAATATTTGAGTAGAACAGAATCCACAAGAAAGGTGCCAGCAGGAAATTGAACATGCTAAAATAAACAACATACACAGTATAAAGGGTTAAGGACAAATATAGAGCAGGCTGTATGTTCCAAGTCACATTTGATTGCACCTATTCATTTATCTATTGTGGCTTTTGGCTGCCACAAGCAAAAAAAAAAGGTAATTGCAGCATTTTCACTTGTGTTCAGCTTTTCCCAGTGTTCTGTTGTTGTTGTTGTTATTTAGTTTTGTTTTCGTTTTAATAAACACACGGGGCTCATCTAAATGAACGGAGTGTCCCTGGCTCTAACAGCACAGCGCTGACTTGTGCTGATCCAGTCTGCCTGGACAGACACTGTGTGCACTTCTGTGCTTCCATCCATCGTATTTCACTGCAAACTTATATCGCTAGTTAACCAGTAATTTGCATGAACCTGACAGCAGCACCTACCTGTACCTATCTACTTAAGGGCCTGTCACAAAAAGAATTGTAATATCCCCTTTTTGTGGTTGCATAACAGTCATAAAATGTGCTTTCTTTGTTTCAGAAGCGTCCAACACAGGAACACTTATTTCAAAAAAGGAGCATGATACAATGCATGATGAAAATGTATTGCTGCCTATTTCACACCAGTTGCTGCCTAACCCCTCCAAAACAGAGGTCCTTCCTTTAAAATTACGAGTCATCAGTCATACTGAACACAACACTACAATCTCCACAGAACAGCTCTAACACACATGCGACACACATGAATAAAATCAGTCAATTGTCACAGGTGGGCTCAGAACCCACTCCAGTTGAACTTGCCAGCTGGGCCAGGACCTGTCATGGCCTTCATTGAGGGTTCTAGGAGGATTTAGGTGATGCATAAACTTACTGACAATCACAGAATGATTTGAGATGGAAGAGACTTTCAAAGATCACCTGGTCCAACTTCCCTGCTGTGTGCAGGGACACCTTCCCATAGACCAGACTGCTCAAAACCCCTTCCAACCTGGCCTTGAACACTTCCACGGATGGGACATCCACAACTTCTCTGGGTAACCTATTCCTATTTCTCACCAGCCTCATCACAAAGACTTTCTTGTATCTAATCTAAACCTATCCTCTTTCAGTTTAAAACCATTGCCCCTTATCCTATCACTAGGGGTCCTGGTAAAAAGCCACTCCATTTTTCTTATGAGTCCCCATTACGCACTGAACAGGCCTCCCCACCCCTACAGAGTGCGATTTTTACTTGGAAATGCTGCTCCACAGTAAGTGCACATACATGTATGATCCTTTCCGCCCTAAAAATATCATAGGTCTAAGTCTCAGAGTTTGTCCGTATAATTACTGGTCCCAGATTTACAATTTTCTTTTGTTTCCTCAAAGGCTTTCAAGAACCACAAGTCATGCTTCTAAAGATCAGAGGATGCAATTTGAGATGCACGGAAGTAAACAGTAACAGACAAGCAGACCGGCCCTTCTACTCCTAGCATTAACAACCCACTGATTGGGGGATTTATTTATCTGCTTGCTGACTGGATGATCAAACTATTCTCAAACAGTATTTTAACCTAAAACAACTGCAAGACTCAGAAATGTATCTTTAAAAAGAAAAAGGAAAGGAAAAAACCCTCTTGTTTGTGCTGTACATAGAGCCCATGGTTTCAGTTTCCTAATACTCAGAGCTGACTCTTCCTAAGAACTGCTGACTCTAAACCCTTTGCCTTTGTCTGAGGAGCTGGGTTAACCGTGCTCAAACAAAGGAGCAGCAATTTCCAAACTTCTGGCAGCACAGTGCATCTTTAACCTATTTTTTAAATAGGTGCTGCCAACGCATCCCTGTGAAAAAAACACATGACAAAAGATGCAAACCCATGAGGAAAGCCATGCAAACTCTTGCTACTTTCTTAGCAGGAGGAGCTGCAGGACGAGTTGGGCACAGCATTTGCTTCACACAAAGTCCTGCCTATGGTGACCCCACTTCCAGACCCCACTGTGTTTTGATGTTTGAACAAATGCAAAAGTATGCCTCGCAAAACATCCAATGCTAACAAGGGGAAAAGAGGTCTCCACCAAAACTGCTGCAGAGCACAGTGGAATTCTTACTGCAATAAGATGAGTTTAAATCCTTCTCCTTGCATGACCAGTTTCATCCCACAAGACTGATTATTCAGGCAGCCTCCAAAGACTTCTGCTGGGCAGCTTTCACTATGCATCTTCTGAACTCTTAGGCTAAATGTTTCTTTTACAGCACCCAGTGATATGGTTAAAAGGTCTAAGCGAAGTATATTTTACAATGTTTGCTTTGTACATTAGGTACTTTGGTGTATATATATATATGTGTGTGTGTGTATACATATATTTCAAATTTGAACTTACAGTAGCTGCTCCATGTATTTGGAAATTTTGTACAGTAGATAAACTCTAAATTCAAACACAGCCTACACTTTCTATTGGAGAATATATATCTAGGAAAGTCTTCAAACATAATCACCATATATAAACACTTTCAACTGTATAAAAGCAAATAAACTGAAAATTTATAGGGGTATATTAAGACATAAAGTTTATTGTGCTGATGTGTAAGGATAAGAGGAAATATGCCTGAGAGCATGATGTCATTGAAAACAGAACCTGCATTCCTGCCCAAACAACTGAAGGGCAGTCAGAATTCCAGTATTTAATATATATGTTCTAAACAATTATTTGGACAGTCTTATTTCCCAGGAACCAGAATGCATAGCTCAGTTGTTCCAGGAGCACTTCCAAATTTACATATGATGCGTCAGGAAAGAACAAACTATTATTGCAATACCTGAAAACTGCAAGTTTTTGTTCAGGTTGCATATTTTACAAGAGAAGTCCATCTATAGACTCAAGTAAAAAGGAACAATTTTATGGGCTAGTTTATCCTGTAAAATATTCTCCCTAATCCTTGTAAAAATACATTTCATGCTAATCCTTCTGCCTGAAAGCATTTTTGCAGACAACTTAGAACACTACTATCACATTTTATTAGCTTTAAGCTGATCTAATTTCTCTGACTTTCATCAGGTTTATTAGGATATGTCTAGATATCAGATTTTTATAGTTGATCTGGTCTTATATAAAATGCTCAAACTGGTATATTTTAATTTCCCAAGTGGACATCTGTCTTCATCTGCGTCTTGTGAAGTACTAAGTACCTTCCTGGCCCTTAATTAATTAGGAGCAATGAACTATGCATCAGGTAGTAATAGCTCCCAATTAATGGAAATGTATAATGTAAAGTATTATCAGTCACATCACAGCAGAGAGGTATTTGCCTGTTTGTGCTGCATGCCCTGGATGGGCTGTACCAGCGATCTGTAGCCACGACAGAGTGCTAGCACAAGATTAAATTCCCCTCAGCCCAGGCTTTTCAAAGTGAATTTCTAAAGATATTCAGAAGCTAATATTCTGTGCATTTATGACTGCCATTGGAAACATTGTATCTCCACGCTTTAAACATGCCTACCATGGAGCTCGTGGCTGCAGGATAACCATGGAGGCTCCCTGAACACGCGAGACAGAACCTCCTGGGCACAGGAAAGCTTTGAAGCACTGGAAACCTCCCCATTGCATACTTTGTGCTTCCAAAACAAAGCCGGAAACCAGTTTGAGAGGACAGAAATCCCTTTTCAAGAGTTTTTGCTGCACATGTACAGAGCCTGTGGAGTCACACCAGAGGAAGCTTCAATCCAAGGTATATATGACTTGTGTCATATAAATGACACACTACTGTGTGCTTTGCAGATGATTTTTTTATACAATCTACCATCAAATAACTATGCAACATATCCCACAGGAAACAACAGAAGTTGCATATGTCCATCTGAACACAGATTTCTCACTAGCTTTCTGCAGTACTTGAATGATGACATAAAGAAAAGCCAGTAGGAAACTCAAGCTCTACTATTCTCCATTTGTTTGATGGGCAGGCATGAACTGTAACTGGCAGAGGGGTTAAGAAATTAGTTACTAAAGTACTGAAAGGTAAGGATATCTGAGATTATTAGGATAATTCTTTGAGTATCTCTGAATTATGTGTTTGCTTGCTCTGAGAAGTCAAGTAACAGCAGCTCACCAAGAGCCAGAGCAAGGAGGCTACTGCACCATGAAGCTGAGCTACAGTCTCCAGGCAGAGTACTGGAGTACAGTGATTTTATTCCTTTGCAAAGGATGTGAGACCCATGGGTGAAAAATGTTACATAAAATGAGAACTCATCTCATGGCAAGATCCAAAAAACCAAAACAAGCACCCAGAGAGCTCCAGTACATTGCCAAAATCAGCTGCAGTATTACACTTCCCTTAAAGTTTTGGGTATCTTCAGGCAGAAAAATCACAAGCATTTCAGACAGAAATGTGTCTTTCCACTTAGCTTTCAAATTGGAGTGTCTATAAAGGATAGTCACTCTCCTTTGGCTGGTCCCTGCTTACAGCAACTAGGAGAAGGTCTGAAGCCCACCACCACCTCCAGCTCTCCTACCTTACAGGGAGGAAGATGGAGCCAGGACTCTGCCTCTCATTCTGGTCTCCATCACCACAAGGGTTTACAACAGTGGCCTCTTGGCTTCAGGTCTAACCATTATAAAGGGCATGCAAAAACACTACTTCCATGCTTTTAGAAAGAACTATGGCTGTGCAGAAGGGAAAAGTAGATCACATTGCTCAGCATATGGCAAGCCATCCTACCCTTCCTGCTAACGTGATGTTTGAAAGCACCCTCTGTCACCAAAATGACAAGAAATTCTTATACAGTTTCACCCACTGATTTTACTAATGCACTGATCTACCACCTCTAGAAAAAAAAAAATCCTTAACTTTGTTTTTGCCTCAACCTTCATAGATTTGCACTGCTTTTCCTATGGTGTGATGTGTAGCACTCTGTTAAAGTATAATTAGATGAGCACGCTTGCTGAAGTTTCAGCTTTACCTATACTTATTTGACTCATTTGCTTTTTAAATTAGGTTTTGAAATAAGGCACTTAAATACTTTAAAGCCAACACTTAACATTTAGATTTGTTTAGACTGAATATAAATATTTATTTAGACATAGTTAAGCTTATGTCAAACGAGTATTCAGCTAAATTGATATAATCATTCAGTAACATTAAACCAACTTGGGAATTCAGACAAGCCTTTGAAAAGTAAAAGCATTAGAAGCGCACAAAGATTTGCAGAAAAGAATGAGATGAGAACATGGTAAGTGTAAGCAATTTACTTTTTAGCTCTCTAGAGAAACTGTCCCAACCTCTGGGACATCCCACAGCCCAGTACAATCACCCAGAAGACAGAGCTATAGGGAAACTGTCTGCAGAGTTGAATGGGGATTAAAAATTGCCCGTGTTGGGTGCATTTGCTACTTCTTTGAAATAATTGACCCCTGATGCTAAAGATAGTAAGACTGGTGGGATTCAAATACTCCAGACATTTATGAAGTCCCTCTCACTTTCTGGGAAAGAATTTACACTGTCCCTACTTGCACTGTACAGTGCCTTCAGCAAGAGAGGCAGTGGTTTATTATTAAAGGACTGTAAGTATTCAAACTGAGGAGGTTGTAATTCAAAGAGCAAAGGAAGGTCACTGTGCTCATCCTCACTAGCGTGTACAGCATGCTCACTGCCAAAGGAAGAGCTAGGGGAGGGGGATGGATTCCTACCTCCACACAAAAAAGAAAAAAAATAAACCAGCAAAACAGCTACACCACTGATTTCAGAGACCGCTGCTTCATCTGAATACACCTGGAAAAAACATATCAGTCTCCATTAGGTGGTTAAACAAACATCTACCCCCTCAGAAACAGCTGCTCAGCAAGACTAGTGCTTGCTTTTTTGACCAGGTTCCTCAACATGTAATGTCTTTCTCATTTCCTTCCCGTCTAGGACCACTGACAGAGCAGGCTATCACACTTTGTGCTAGACAGCTGATTTCACTGTACCAGGCACCAGAAACACCCAGGTCTCAATCCAGCATCTGCAGCCCTGGTCCCTTTTGCACAGCAAGCACAGTTCACTTGAGGAAATGCACTGAGAATCTTATGGATGACACAAATGTAACATTTTATTAAGGTTTGTATTAGCCTCTTAAACAGAAGTGTGAGAGGGAAAAAAAATGCTTGAGAGAGCCAATCACCTTTGTCTAGATGAATCAATGGTTCTTTACCCCCTCCATCACTGCATCCATATGAGATGGCCATAAACCTGTTGTAGATGCATGTGGAGAAACTTCATTTCTAGTACAAGTCAAGACTCTCTTATACATTGTGAAGTCCTATAACAATATTCATATAAAATTCCCACAGTGATCTAGGTAGCGTGACAGGGATCAGCACTTTTATTAATAATGCTTTATTTCAACTTACTGGAACTGATATTTGATTTATGAAGTCCTTTGCAAGCTTCAGAGTGATTTGCACAAAATCACTACGATCTGTGCTGCATGAGTTGGGTGACATAATACCTATTGTCCTAGCATCACCAACCCTATCCAACACATCTTTTGACATATGACCTTGTCCAATTAAATAAACAGAGCAATTTAGATAGGCAGAAGGCAATTATTTGGATTGGATGCTGGCCAGCTAACTGAAGCAGGAGTACCATTTGTTAAAAAAAGCTTTATGTAATTTAGCAAATTTAATGACTGGATGCTTTCAAGAGTTTTGGACCGTACTACATCCAGCTATTAAACAACCAAATGGATGGTGCTCCCTTCATATGGCAGCAGGTGACATTTGTGAGGTCTTGGGCAAGACTGCTTCTTTCAAAAAGATGCCTGGAAATAAATAGCTTTCTAACCTGCTCCTTTCTAGCCCTAATTGTCTGTATCTTAGCTGGACCCTATTTATTTGAACAACAAATAGGTAAATAAGGAATCAAGACTCTGCTACTTTCACAACTTCTTTTTCATACTGGGGAATTGTCAAATACCATTTCTTATGGAAGGATTTCAGTTGTTTTTCACTATCCCTAAGTTATTTGTCAGGGCTTCTAGTTTCTTAATGGAAGATAAAGTAAGAAGAAAGAGGACAAGAGAATAATAGCATGATTATATAGGAATAAGACACATCTTAATTGGTGCATGACCATTACTAGCAAAATGATATTTCCTGCATGGTAAAGCCTTGATGACAGAGCCCAGTGAACAGCAGAGGGAAGAAAAAGGTCTTGGCTGTTCTGTGCAATGCTGGATACTTACAGACATTTCTTTTTGGTTATTTTAACTAACCTTTTTTCTGTGTAAACACAAGATCTATCACATGGTCATTTCCCACTGAGGTTCTCAAGTGAGCCTGTGCCAGTGCATCCCTATCCCAGCCACCCAAACGACTTCACTGCAAAAAAACCCTGACCTCTTCCAGAGAGAACAGGATGCAGTAAGAATGAATGAAATGTTTGTAAGGCCCTCATCCTATCTGAGCACCCTTTCAAATCCCAGCCACCAGTTGGCCCTACACTGAGCTTTTTGTTCCTGGCATGTCTGAAAAGGTCTGAGTATTAGTTTAGCCTACTCTGGTAAGTCATTCTTCAAAAGCCTTTTTAAGCCTGCCTAATTGCATTGAAATTTTTATACTAAACCTGCCAGTGCTAAAAATCTCTTCTAATGCTTTTTATTTTGGACAGGATGCCAGCTTTATGAAATGATTGAATGGTCTGGGTTGGGAGGGAGCTTCAAAGACCGCCTAGTCCATCCCTCCTGCCATGGGTAGAGACCTCATCCAATAGACCATGCTGCTCAAAGCCTCATTCAACATGGTCTAGAATGCTTCCAGGGATGGAGGATCCACAGCTTCTCTGGGCAATCTGTTCCAGTCTTGCCACTCCCAGAAAGAGATTTCTTTTTCATATATCCAATCTAAACCTACCTTCTTTCACTTTAAAACTGTTTCCCCTTGTCCTGTCACTACAGGCCATGATAAAATGTCTTTCCCTTTCTTATGACCCCTCTTTATATACTGGAAGGCTGCTATAAGGTGGTCCTGGAGCCTTCTCTCCTTCAGGCTGAACAGTCCCAACTTTATCAGCCTGTCTTTTTAGCAGAGGTGTTCCAGTCCTCTGACCATTTCTGTGGCCCTCCTCTGGACCTGTTCTAATGGGTCCACGTCTTTCTGTACTGGAGACCCCAGAGATGGATGCAGAACTCCAGGTAAGCTGCATTTTGAATGCTGTTTCCTTGTTTCCAATAACCTCCCTGACCCAGAGCGCAGATGCTCCACCTGTCTTTCCCACCCCTGGCCCTTCAAAAAACCACTCACTGACCCTATGCTTTCAGTCTCCCAGTTGCCTCCAAGGGCTTAATTCTCCCTGCCCCCTCTAATGACCTTCTTCCTTGTACACTGAGAACAAATATGTAAGATTTTTCATTTCTGTACCCCATGCTGTGGGGAAAAAAAGGCAAAGAAAAGCTGGAAGCTGTTGCAGCCCTGGCTTCAGCTGGGTGCTGGCCTTTGCTCTGTCCCTGGGCTACGCACCTTCAGAAAACCACTATTTTTATCTTGTGATAAGACCCAAGGGCCCAAGTGGAATTCAGAACACAGACAGACAGAGCCCAAGGTCAACATGTAGGCAAACCCAGCTTGCTCATGACTGACAAGCAAATGCCACGTCCCTTGTCCCAATTGAAACACCCCTCAGCACAAGCCTTCCCCAAACACACACTCCAGTTACATGCCATTTAATAATACCCCAGTATAAATGAACAGCTACTACAAGAAAGTATCCAGTTCTGAATCCTGAAATGATTTTGGTAAAGTTCTTTTTCCCCCATTCAGAAATGATCTGGACTAAATAAAGAGAAGCTAGCTTCCCGTTCAAAGGAATGGCCCTTCCATGTCCATTGGCACACCTCAATGTGAATGGTATTTAAGCCATGCAGGCACCATTAAGATTTGAGATTCCATGCAATTAAACATTGATACAAGAGGAAAATTATCCTTTTAGCAGATTACTAACAGCACATTGGCTTCTGTTGTCCACATGGGATCTTGAAAAATGACTGCCTGCATGGAGCTCAACATTTTATACCACTGCAGAAATGCAGCAGAATTAGGAAATAATTATTGATAAGTATGAAACTGTGGCACCATAAAAGCCCTATGTGTAAGGCCAATCTAAGGAGAAAGAAATTTAAAAAAACTACCAACTTCCATTTTTCTTCTTTTTTTTTTTTTTTGTTTGCACAGCTGGAAATTAATTCCCTGCTGTTTCATATTTCCTATACCGATTAAAGGTGTTGCCTACTGCATCATTCTCTTCAAGGCCTGGATTTTCTAGGTGAAAGCATCATTAGAAACAACAGGGCTGAGGTAGCAAAATAGGGCCGAATTGAAGAACTCTTATACAATACGAGCAGTAAAATGTATTTTTCCCAATAACATTTTATGCATGGCAGAAATTGCTTTTCCACATCAAAGTCAAGACACATTCAAATAATGAGTTAGTGCAAGAACCTCAAAGATAAGACATTTACATTTTTAGGAACAAACAGACTTTCAACAGGCAGTACTGGGTATTAATCTTGGTTAGCACCAAAACATGGTTTTCTGGGAAAGGTTCTGAAGATCTTTTTGACCTCCTTTTTCTGCCCTCAGGAACTGGCAGAATCAAGTATTGCACGTGTTGAGAGAGCTATACATATCAGCACAGGAAAGGAATCAGAAGCTTCTCTGAGCTAAACATCTCGTTTTCTCATCTATGAGAAACTTTAAAGTATCCATAGTCTCACCATTATTCTAAGAAATGTGTTTTAGACATGAAAAGAGCCCACTGGTTTTCTACCAGCTTTTTTCCTGCCTGGTAGAGGTAAGCAGTAAATAACTGCGCCATTAGCTTGTGCAAAAACGTAAGCAATCTAATTTTAGTAAGAATGGCAAAGGAAGATAAGTACACTGGGTTCAATTAATGCTGATGCTAGAAGTTGTAGTAGGAAGTCAGCATTTCTTAAAACTTTGTTCATACTGAGATTCCATGAGCTCCCAGTTGTTTTATCCTGTTTATGTTAAATATTCTGGCAGAGTGGTGACCCACATAATCTCCACATTTTCCTCTTAGAGTTACAGTTAAAGATAGGACTCAGGTACAAGATTTTTTACTTCTAGCATCCCTGTTAACTGCATTTGGTGTTCAGGGGTTGCTTATAACCACATCATGCACAAGAAGTACTTTTTTTTAATATTAAGTTTGAAAAAGTCTTGATGAAATCTTGGGAATGTGATTCTTCCAAAATGCACAAATAAGCTTTTCAGTCCTCTTTTTTAAATATTACATTTAAATAGACAAACAGGAAATTAAAATAACGCTTTAACTTTCTCTTTAGTCAGTCTTAAAGAGTGCTGGACTCTGTCAGCATTTACAGGAATGTTTCAACACCTCTTGATCTGCTGAAGCTCTACTCTCTATAAATGGATTAAAATATATGGAATAATTTAAAATGTTACTTATTTTTTCAGAGTTTATTTAATTAATTTCCCTTAGAAAGAAATTGGTCAATTGAATGCTAATGTTGAAAAAAGCCATTCTTAGCCCTATAGTGATAAAAAGTTAAAGTAGCACTCCTAAGGTGTATTTGTCATTACCAGAGTGCCGTTCTCATAGCTTCTGACTACGTATACCATTAGTTTTCTCTTTTGTTTCCCTCCAAATTCCCCAAAAACATGGATTTCACAGAAGATGATCTACTTTCACCTTGTCAGCACTCAGTGGCTTTGCTCTTTTTCTCAAGCTCAAGCCTGTCTGACGAGCACAGACTAAATATTATTACACTTATCTCCAGTAGAAACACAATCCAGATTTCAAGCGCTTGAACACAGCAGTGGGGATCTCTGCACTTAGACGCCAGGGCCACCTACATTCAAAGAGAAACACATGCCCTTGGCTGGTGGGAGCAGAGCACGGCAGCATGTGGATAATGCTGTGGTGTTTGCACTGTAGCTCTATAGTGGGAACATTTGTTTTAGGAATAGGGAAATCTCAATTCAGGCTGTTAAATGCATCTGCACCCATCTCTGACTCTTTGCTACCAGATACCTTAGCCTGAAGTGGAGCTCTTTGATTCAGAGCTGTAAAAGAAACACTTACATTTATAGGAACAGATTGAAGAAAACCTGACTTCTAGGGCACTGAATTGCATGGGTGATCTGGGCTCCTGGCGCAGGACTGCCTTGTGCATTTTTCCCAGCGATGAATACAAAACGTGTAACCCATTTTCAGAATGGGTATATGAGCTCCCTTCAGTTTAATATGAGTACTGACCTCCATGCATCCAGAAAAGGGACTTGAAAAACCCCTAGAAAGGAAGGTTTTAAATACGTTTTTCTCCAAAACATTCCTTGCCAACCGTTTTGGGTATCCCTGCTCTGCATCCTGCTTGTTCATGAATTTTTGCTGTCATGGGCTTAGTGCTCCCCATGCAGTAACTTAAGTGTAGGCACCTTATTCAAGGCTGCTGATCATACCTGAATTAGTCACTGGTCTGAGCATTACAAGGCCACATCCTTTTGGTAGTCCAGTCTTATGGCAGCTGGGCTGATACAGTACTCAAAAAAAAAAGTAAACCCACCAAAGAAAACTCCAGGTACTGGGATATGGTGTACTTCTACTTCTTACTTCAGTAATACAAAATATAACTTCAGTTATACACTTACACTGTCAGGATACATCCTACAGCCTCTAATTCTTGTCTTGGAAGGCAATACACTTTTATCCAGTTATTTCCTGCTGCTGAAGAGAAGCGACTCTCTCCTAACCACTGCCATGAAATACTCATCTATAAAATAATTCTTCCTTGAATATTTGTTTTTTTCCTGAAAAAGGATTTGGAAACAGCAGGGATATGTGCTCTCTCCTCTTTCAAACTCTGCATTATAATCTTTATGACATATTTATTGAAACAACCATCTTTATGCTTTTATCAAGATAACAACTTTGCCTTGCAATGGCTCCCACATTAGTCCTGACTGAAAATGTGGACAGCTAAGACCTAAGAGCCTAATATGAGAATTAAGTGGAATAAAAAAGAGAGTTTTACAGTCTGCTAAGGGAAATCTTAGCAGTAGGCTATGAAAATGCTGGATGTTAGTGCTGTACATCAGCAAACAATATCCAGAGTTCCTCAATTTACATAGGAAACATTTTTAATAGGCACTGTACAACCAGCTCTCAGACACTGACTCCTTCGCTCTCACTCCTGAGTAAGTCTGCAAGTCCACAGATCATCAGAGCTCTCACAGGGATACAGCAGCAAATCCTGGCGCCTGCAGTGTGCATTTTTCAGTGTTGCCATGGTGATCTCCAGTATGCTTATCCCCTGAGAGCTCAGCTCAAAATTCAGAGGGAACCAAAGCAGGACAAAGAAATGACACCCAAGCAAAAGCAGCAGGGAAATTATGTGTAATTAGCACATGAACATCCTTTCATAGGGAAGATTTCAGAAAAATAGTTATTCTTAGAACTGAGTGGTCTTTAGGAAAGAAGTGCAGTATTCATAGTACCAACTCTAAACCAATAACCATGGAATAAACCCAAGAATTTCTAACCCTGTCTCTGAGTATGGATCACTATTTGGCACAGGGTAAATCCTCAACCTTGGTACTGCAAAAGTCCAGATTCTTATAGTCAGGACAGAGGAAAAAGGATAATTAAGTAGATAAAAAGAGACAGATGACTTTAATAATGTAGCACTGTAGACCAGCAACAGATCACTACATAACCAGAATGCGACATTTACTTTTTAGGACATTATATTTCCCTATTTTATGAAAAGAGTTAATACAACAATTCCTAAGTATTGGAGCATTTTTTTTTTTTTGCCAATTACTTTACATCATCTGTCGGTCCTTATGGCAGTTCTACTTTCTTATTGCATTTTCAACAAAAGGAAATTACATTTATGCAAATATGAAAGCAACACTCATGTCAAGTGATGTATGACCTCGATATATAGCTGAGAAACTTGTTGGATGGTCACTTTCACTTACAAAAGTCCTATGTTATAGTGGCCATACTCATAAAAGTAAACCATCAAGAAGAGATACCAAAATTAAAAGTCTGGGCCACATCAGATATGTCACAGTCCAGAAAAAATACTAAATGAGAATCAATCAATGTCTTGCCATTAAGGCAGCATGTTTCAGTCAGAGCTTATTATCAGATTTCACCAGACCGTTTTGTGCCTAAATGAGTTTGGAGATTAGTTAATCCCACATAGTTTGATGCTCAGCCACTTGTGTATGGCAGTTTCTTTCCCTAAAATGATAATATTTTTGTTCTTGTCTGGATTTCTTACTACTGTTACAATGGACTTTGTTCGTCCTCTCCACATCATCATCTATTAGATCACAGAATACTTAATCACATTACAAAAAGCTGCCTCCTCCTGAATAAGCATGGAGCTTTTCAGTCAGATCTGATTTACTTTCCACAAAACGTTTCTGGGTTGGTACAGCACTAATCACTTCAGAGCTTTGCTCCGTTCCCTCTCACAAAATCTGGTGTGCAATCTGTTGCTTATGACTGTGGGCAGCACTTGACCGCGCTGCCTTTGCACTAGTGCCTGATGCTCATCACTGTGGAAGGTGACCTGGTGAGAAGATGTTCATGGAGGTTTGGTTTCTTCAGCATATTCACGTTCTCACAATCCCATTGATAATGGACATAGAAAGGATCGTGCAGCGTAAACTACCCAAGCATCCATTCGTATGATGCACAAATGCTTACTCAATATATGTGTCTCTCCTCAGTTGTAGCCCTCGGGTCCCTCGGTTAATTTTTCTTTGCTATCCACTCATTGAGTGAATTCTCTGTGCTTTTCCAGACTATAACCTCCCTGGTTTTCAAACAGCTACAGGTCCAACAACTGTTGACTGGAGGAAGGGCTGAGGGAAAGACCCAGCTATAATCTTTGGTATATATCATTTTATCTTTAGCTCCTCTTCCAAAGGATGCTGACACTTGCCTTGAGCAGCTTCCCTATATTTTAAGCTTTCTTGATCCACTTTAAGAGTAACTGATTTATTTCCAGCATACATTGGTATTTCTGCTCAATTAAGGGGAAAGAACTTGAACTTTAACAAGATCCCTACAAAATCACTGATTGCAGTAGACATAATACTATGGCTCTTACCTTGATCCCTTCAGGGAAGAGGTTTTATTTACCACGAATAAAGATGAAGACTGACAGGCAGCCTTCAAATTAAAGCAAAAGCTAGAAAATCTCTGATTACTTGTGGAACCAGCATTTAACAGCTTAACATACTCTTTATTTAGATATTATACTGTGTGTTTTACCCCATAATGAAAGCAAACTTGTCGTGAACAAAATCATCAAGATTTCTCAATGACAGACAAGAATTTAAATAAAATTTGCTTTCGTGAGATCAATTTGTACTAATTTCCATCTCTTAGATGCTTATGCCTTTTCCAGGGCTGGTGAATGGAATTCCAACCACTCCAGAAAACATAGTCGTATGCTGTAATGTTCACCCGTTTAGGGAATTTACTTAAAAAAGCTCTACTTACTGTAACAGCATGCACTCTACCACCCACTAGTTGTATGACAATATTTTACAAGGATACTGCAAATCTTTAAAGCATGGGGACAAATTAAGCATACAGGAGCTGTCAAATATTTACCTTGCCCAAGAATATTAGATGTATTAGATTATTGTCAAAGATGATAAATGCAGTTCAACTTCAGTAAAGGAGCTGGCAGAGCAAGACAAGAAGCATCACCGCAGAGATGCTTGCCTCAAATCATGTGTTGCAAAACATGGGATGTGTCCCCGCCTTCCCCCTCATTTGCCCTTCCTCTCCCCTGCTAATAAGCAATTGGAGTCACAGAGCAGGCTCCTGTCAGCTGATTAACAGATGCATAAGGAAGATCATACCGTGCCCAACACCTCACTTGGGACACCTTTTTTCTCTACTGTCCCACAAGGTCAGTTTCAGTTTATCTAGTGAATATGAAAGGAAGAAGGATGCCCCTCTCTCCACAGGTTGTCCTGCCATTCATTTCAAAGAAAAATCTTGGGTGAACGCTATACTTTGCCTAACATCTGAGCAGAATAGTTGATATCTAGTTCATCACTAGAGAGAATCTACGTCACCTCCAAGCACAGTAATCCCTTGCTCTGAAAGGTAAATCTCTGCTTTGGGCTGGTAGTGGCATGCAAAAGGTGGTGAGAAGACACTCATGGAGCTGTTCTAGCAGGAACTACCCATTTTTCAACTTCTGGCCAGTTTCGTTTTCAGCTCTTGCTTAGGCTTGAGGTTTGGTTACAGCTATATTCATGGCACTGATGGAAGTACCAGAGCGGACTGGTACCTAAGAAAGTGGGTGTGTGTATAACAGGTCCTGACACAATTTAAGTAGAAACCTTCAGTAGGTTTACTGCAACTAAAGAAAAAAATGCTCTCTGTCACCTTGTCAAAGACAACAGACAGACTTGCTGGTAGAAAATGTTCTCTGTTCATTCTTCTTTCATGAGAACAAACATCTGCTTTTGTATAAGATTACTATTTTGCGGGTACCTCATTTATTTACAATAATGGTAGCACATTCAATTTTGCTCAAGTTGTGCAAAACAGATATATTTGGAACGTTTTCCTTTATATAATTTTTTTTTGTTTCCATTCCCCATCTACATCATTTACTTGTTCTTTTCCTTCTGGTCCTATATATACTTCAAAGACATATTTTCAAAGAACAATTTCTCTTGGCATGGCTTGTCCCCGAGCTGTAAAAGTTTTGCTCACATATAACTCCCTCAGGAGAGATAACTTCTTTGCATAATGCTCCTTTAGGCAAAATCTGTAATCATGCAAACAGGTAGAACATTCCCATGTGGGGCAGCTCAAGAAGGAAGCATACATATCCTGCAAAGCAAAGTCAGGGTAGCACCACAAATATTTACACCCCAGATAAAAATCTATATCCTCAGATTGGACCACTATAAACAAATGCTATCCAATATATCTTTCAAGGCAATCAACTAAAGAATTCACATATGGATGGATGGTCCGATTCACACAAGTGTATGAAAAGCCTGGCAATGCAATGAATCACTTCAATTGACCACATTTCTTTCCTAGAACCATCCCAGCCTTAGAACAGGATCTTCTTGGCTTTGCAGCCAAGAAGAGCTTTCTACAGCCATTCAGTTTCTGGGTATTTCTGATGATGCACTGGCAACAAATGTCACTGCAGGACAGGAACCAAACTTTCCCAGAGTATTCTGTAAAGAATAATATAGCTTATGTTTTCTAAAGATGTTGGCTGTAAGAAGTGCAGGAGGACTTGAGGAATCTGCTCCACCACACCTGGCATCAGCTGTACTCTGTTTCTGTGTTTCTGCTCATTACAACGGAAATGGTATTGTGACCCTTTTTTCTTCTCCGAGTACCCTGAAGAGACAAATGGCCAGTAGCCTATGATTTTTGGGTGTAAACTGATGCAGAGGATGCCAAGGCCAAAGCTGTCACCTGGCAGCCTCAAGGCTAAAAAAAAGAAAGAGGGAAAGAAGAGGGAAGGAAGAGTGTCCCGGGTTGCAGTGTATTCTATTACCATCTTCAGGAGCTGTTAAAACTAGGTGGGGCTGTGTCCCTTGCCTCCTCTCTCTGGCCTATCTTCTGTTAATGGGCCAGCTGTCGAAACCAGGTGGGGCAGGGTTCCTTATCTCTCCCATGACCCATCCTCCCTCTAGGAGGGAGATCTCCTGTTAATGGGCCATCTAGTCTCACCACCTGACTGATAAAATTACATCCTCCCATTGTGAGATGCTCTGCCCAGAGGGAGGGACCAAGCATCCCATCCTGGATATAAGCTAAGATTTCGAACACCAGAGGCAGCCCTTACCTACTGGATTCCCAGAGGACAAGAGCTACCACTGGACCTTCAGGTGAAGACCAGACCTTTTCTACAGGAGCACTGCTTCAACAGAACCATCTTCAACAGAACTCTGGAGGACTGCAGCCACCATTTTATTGGACTGCTACCAACCCCCTGACTGACACGGTGTCAGGTTGTATCCTGACTCTGTCAGTGGTTTCTTTTTGTACTCTTGCATTTATTTTAGTTTTTCCTATTAAATTGTACTTCTGACTTGGAGTTTCTCACTGGTTTTGCTTTCAAACCGGAAGGAAGAGGGAAGGAAGAGGGAAAGAGTAAAATCCCCCAAACCTCAAGGACTAAAAAACACGCTTCTTAAAAACCATGGCAGGTCCATTCACTGTCTGGAAACTTCCAGATCCATTTTAAAGGAAACACTGTCTGTGTACTAACAAGAGTTGCAATGTTTCGCAAAGTGGTAAGTTCCCAGGAACTGTAATTTGATACGATTCAGTTAACTAGTAACAAATGAAAGCCATGCAATTTTAAGGAAAACCCACAAAGATAAACAAGACTTTTGTTTACAAAGTCATCAGCTTACTGACTGCAATGAGAAATTTCCTACCTAAACGTAGATATTTTTACATCTTGACATTATTTCATAACATTGTCATGTCAGCTTGATCAAATTGAGTGCTCCAGTAACAGTACACCAGAATATTGCCTAGCTGTCCAAAGGAATGCTTATTTTTAAATACAATGTCCTTTGCACTACATTAATTGAATCAAATATGGTTGAGGCTTGCCTTGAATTATTAGGCAAGCAAGTATTTGTTACTTTTATCCTTGTTAAATCCCTTAATTAAATATAATATTAAATATAACATTAATTAAAGATTATTATGAAGGTTCAAGTAATAAGTTCAAATGCTTTAAAGGAGGAAGAAAAACAAAACGAGAACACAAGCTAGGTTTATAAATAGATTTCATATAAATTAAAAATCTAGCATTAAAAAAGTAACATCCTGAATGCATGGGGCATTTTTTCATGTTTGCTAGCACAAAAGTAACAGCAGAGGTTAAGAGCAGTGGAGATGGTGTATTCTATACAAAACATTATTCACCTAACCAAATAATTTTCATTTAGCAAAGTGAGAAATCAGTTTACCTAAGACAACTGCTTAAACAACATCATTGCTGTGACAAAGCGAGAGGATGCACTCCAGGAATGGAGCAGAAGTCCCACACTATGAAGAGACCCGTAACACACCTGCAGCTAGGCTGCCCTGGCACCAAACCCAGGGGGATCATCGGCATGAAGATTTCAAAAGCACTTTTGCAGAAGCCCTGGTCTATAAGCCAGGTGAAGGAGTGACAGCCAGGTGGAAGAGTGAAAAGCCCTGTGTAGGGAGCTGGGAGCAGCCAGGGCTGCAGCTCCAGCCTGCGAGGCAGAAGGCAGCTGAGGTGACGGAGTGGCACTATCAGGGAGTTCTCCTCAAAGCCCTGCTCCCTGGGTTCTGTAGGCTCAGAGTGTGTCTCAAAAATTAATTAGACATGAAATGAATGGGGCCTCCTAAAAACTGCTTGTTTATTAGTAATTGCACAGTTACTACAGGCATAGCATTCAGAGGCTTCCCCTGCACAGACAAGCAAACAGCAGCAAGATCATCACAAGAAGAGCAGCAGGACAGTGCCCTTATCTGTGCTTGTTCACACTGGTATTGTTCACACTGGTATTGTTCACTCACCTGATGTTAAGAAGTGAGGTGAGGAAGCTGATTTCACCTACTCAAATTCAGCAGTCCCAGAAAAGTGCTTACTTTTTCCAGGAATCAAAGGTTTATGGAGACTATGCCAATGTAGCATCTGAGAATGACGCTAAAAATTATATTCAAGCTGCACAATCAGTGCTAAAGTCAATGCTGAAAACTGATTTGCAACAGTTCCCTCTAAATCTGTAATGCATTTCCTTTTCTAAGCAGGGACACTTCTCAATTTTTGTTGCCAGACACAACAAGAAACTTGATGCCAATATTCTCACTTCTTTGAGAGTATAGAATAATAACACAAAGGGGCAACTCAACCTGCTTATTCTGCAAAATCCCATGAGCTGACACATTGATTTGAGAGAGTTACATGTTACCTCCTATTTCCATTGCACACTAGGTGAAGGAAGAAACCTGTTACAGTGTGGGTGATAACCATGCAGTTGTATTCACCAACCTTTGCAGTAAGAAAAGGACAACAGTTTAGGTTGGTACCTTCAACAGAAATTTTTCAATGAATCTCCTCTTTGCACTCCCCCCCGCCCCCGCCAAAACTTCAGGTTTGGCTTTAATATGACAAAGAACTGATGGGAAGCCCTATTTTACTGCACCCAGCTTTTCTACTTGGCTTAACTAGACTTGAGTAAACTGCTTTTTGCCTTCTCTTGATCTCCCCAGCATGCAGCAGCCCTTGCCAAAAATAATTTTTCTTCACAATTCCCTTGCAGAGGTTTGCACTGTTTTAATGCTGTAGCATCACATATCCTTTTAATCCCTGCCTACACATTTTAACATTTCAAACACATGATTATTTATAAGCAAAATGCCACCAGGGCTTTGGTGAGGTAAAGTGGTTTAGTGGGGACTGAAACTGGAGAAGGGGGAGAGGGGAGGGTGAGTCATCATTTTGTGTTTTTAATCCTTCATTCCTCCTGTATCGGGCTTTTTTATTAGCAGTAGCATTTACTCACTTTGAGCAGGGCCAAGACAGCAAACAAGTCCTCTGAATTTGAAAGCCAAACAATTCCAGCTCCTAATTCAGCCATGCATGCCTGCTCCAGGCTGCTCAATCCCTTGAGACCCTTTTTTATAGCCTAGCCTTTTCCCTCCTTTAAGTGCCAACTCATCGAGGGCCTTTGGCTAGGGTTTTGTGCATTCCCACCTGCTCCTGCAAGAGGGAGAACAGACTGGGATGGAGTGACGCCATCCTTAAGTTCTGTGTTGTATTCAGGACTGGGCATTGCCACACCAAATGGAGCAAACAGGTTACAAAAACTGTTTGCACAGACAAAGCAAGGCACTTGACAATCACCACCACTCCAACTAAAACACCATTTGGAAACAAGTTGCACTGCACACTGAAGGGGAGACAGCACTTGTTCAAAATCTCCTCTCCCTTTCAGTCTTTGCTCAATAGAGCAGCAAAAAATTTGTCCTCCAGCCCAATTATACCACTCTGCTGATGCTGTAACAAAAGGAGAGAGAGCCATGACAGAAATAACAAGATAACCTGCATCTCTAATGGAAGCAACAGCAGGAGGTAGAAGAATTAATTTCTATCACACACCATTTTTCTTTCCACTTCAAGCACCCTCTCCCTCTCTAAAAACTCCTTCTATACACATCTCCCTGAAAAAAATCTCTGAGGGCTGATCCTCCCAAGACTATCTATACCTCATACTATTTCAGCTCCGCTGAGAAACAACTCTGCCTTCAGGTATGAGAGCTGGGCAGTGCAGGGGCCTGAGCCCAGCCTGGGAGTTGACAGCATGTAGGTTCAAGCTCTAGGCTTTTTAGGGCTGCTTAAGTTTGGAAAAAGTCTTTTAAGTGTGGATGCCTCAGGTTCAGCTGCCATACATACATGTTTCTGCATCAAAATACTTGCACCCAATTTCAAAAGAGTGAGTACTCTGGAGTTCTAAGCATAATTTAGGACAACTAAGAATATGAAGAACATTTGAGAATTAGACTACTTATTTCAGTAAATTAACTAGGCAGCAACTGTGAAAATGCTGATGTAATGGTACTTAGCTTCCTAAACTATAAATGGATATAATTTTTACTTACCTGACAGGTGTGTCATGAGAATTAGCTAATATTGACACTTTGATCTTTAAAATGCTTTGCCAAGTATTAATTAAGAAAGGACTATTTTGCATTTAAAATATCAAGTATTTTGAAGTTGAATTTGTCTCCATCCCTCTCCTAAAATGGTAAAGAAGCTACTGTTTGTTTTTCTACACATTCCCCAGGAGATCATTTCAGAGAAACATGAGAAAGGCAGACTGACATGTGGGTCTGTGCTTCAAGGAGGATGAATGAATACCTCTAAACAAACAGCTGTGTTTTGTTGCAAGAATCTTGTCTCCTGGGTCTTCTAGCCAAACATGTAGACTTGGTCAAGTGTTACTGGATTAGGGAGAAAGGTCACTCACACCCTTGAATAAACCACATTTTTATAACTAACCTACAAAGTTTTTTTACAAGACAAGTCTTGAAGTATAAGAAGTACATAACATGTTTCAGATATTCAAGTACTGCAACTACTGGTAAAGTGTGGCCTCATTTCTCTATAGAGGGAAAGGTGCCAACATATGGGCAAAACTCTATTATAGTTCATCTGCAGCTAGTGATATGAAATATGGGCAAAACTCTATTATAGTTCATCTGCAGCTAGTGATACGAAATATGTACGAAGCTGTGCAATGCTTTTGTTAGATGGGTCATCCTGTGGGCTTCTGCCAGAGAAAAATGGAGAGCCATGGCTTGCCTGTGGAGCCAGCTCTCTCCTAGTGACTCTGTGCTCGATAAGGGCAGGACTTTCACCATGGGCACTCTTACTGCAAAGATCTAGCAGTAAAGGCATGACATTTGGCCTTTACATGACCCAGTGAATATAAACCCAGATTAGAGGGAAATAAAAGATTGTATTTGATAGCATGCGAGAAAACAACAACATAAATAAGTCTCCAAATAAGCTGCTCTACACACCCTGGAGAGATCATTATGCAGGGCTTTCCTGTGGTTGTTACTGCTGGTGGTTACAGCCTGACCTGGTGTCACAGGCTACTCATGCTGGTAGTGCAGAGATGTCATCTCTCCTGGAGCTGAAGTATTCTCCTTAAAGTTAGCCAGGCAACACAGGGAAGACAGAGACAGAGGGAAAGAAAAAAAGACAGGGCATATGTACTGGAAGAGATGCCAGAAATCACATACATGAAGACAGATGCAACCCACGTGTAGTGCCCTTGAACACCTTTAGGGTCTCAGTGTGACAGTGGCAGAAACTCTGTGAGAACATTTTGCAATGTCACATTCTTGCCCACTGCCCAAGGCATGCAGAAGATACGGAAAATTTTTTACCTGTTTTGGTGATGTAAGTCTTAAGGATGTAAAGATGTGTCTTAGAGGTGATTCTGGGGAGTTAAGTCTGATTGATTGTCGTGTACAGAATTAAAGTTCCTCATGTGACTCCTTCATGATAGTCTTTATAATGGGAGATTTTTCCCTTGTTTCCCTGCCTCATTTAATGCACGGCATAGGCATTACTAATTGTACTAGTAACTCCTAAATATTTATTTTTCTCCTTATTATCAAGTGTGCCTCTATGCTTTATTTCCCATGTTGTCCAAATGTTGCTGAGAATTATTTATAGCATTCACAACACAGGAGCCAAGCTCTTATAAATGATAATTTATTTTACAATAGGCAGCTGAATCCTGAAACTAAGGTGGACATTTTTGAGATGGACACTGGTTTTGAGAAAGTATTATATAATTCTAAAAGTCTAAAATGTATCTCCGTAGACCTTCCAGGAAGGACGTGCCTATCAGCTAGCAGAGCTTAGTGACAGAACATGACATGATGTGGTCCTCACCCTTCACAAGGGTGTTGGAATCACATTATTTATGGTGCCAGTGCACATATTTTACATAAGAAATACTGCTGAAAACAGTGAAAAAACACTCAGTGCTACATTAAGAACTAGTTTCTAGGATCACAGAATACAAAATGTGCAGCGAGAACCTAATTTTGGTATCTAATCAGGGCCGAGTGTTCTTCCCCTCATCCTGTGCACTTTCCTGCCTGTGCACTTGATGGTGCCTGCTCCTGATTCCCTAAGGTACACACTCCCCTTCCTCCTCCTTGCAGTCACTGCCTCAAGATTATTTTGAGGTATCATTAGCATAATTCAACGCAATTGGCTTTTCATCATGTTCGCCAGTCTGTTTTATGTTTCTCCTAGCCTTTCCTTATTTTTAAGTGGAACAAAACCCTCACTCTCTCCATTTCTTTTTGCCTCTTCATGAGGTAAAGAAACACAGCAAGTCAACATTTCACTGGGTTTATCCAGCATTCTAGCTTGGTCTTCCATCTCTTTGAAAGGTCAGTCCAGAATTTCATTGGATCAGAATGAGGAAGAGCAAGTTTACTCCACTTTCTGGCTTTATGGGTAACCAAAGCCAAAATTTTACCAGTTATTCTGCCGAGCCATTACGATGTATTCAAGCTCAAGTTTCAAATTTAATTTTCAATTTTGACTAAACCAAAAATTTTAATAAATATTTCTAGATGTGCTACACATCAAAAATGGATGATTATAACAGGAAGTGCTGGATTTCATAGATTCTGGGCTTTACCCCCAGTTTGTGAGTGGCTGCAGGTAAAGCCACTGCTCTTCTTGGTTCCCATGAGGTCCTCTGATCCCTCCCTTCAGCTCTGCTGTCTTTGTATATGAGAATATCTCCATAGCCACTTTTGAGATACAAAACTAAAAGTGCATATGAAAACGTATTTTCTCCTCTGCACAAAAACTTGTTAATTTGGTATTACTGCAAAAATCCCAGCCAATGTGAGGCCAATTAATTTTTGAAAAAGATTGATGTTCAGAAGGATAAATCTCTAATTTTAATATCAGATATCTGTAAGAGCCAGATCAAAAAGAAGGTTTACATTTAGGAGCTCAGATTACATTTGCACAAGATTAAAATATCAGAAAAATAACATATACCAGAGATATTATTTATTTTTAAATGAAGGACAAAATGCTAGCATCCATCTTTGCAGCAGGATGTGTTTATTCCTCTGCCAGTTTCAGGATCAGCTAATAATCACATTGCCAATATTATACTCCTCAGCTTCCTGAAATACAGCTCTACTTCATGTCTTTTAGTTATTTCCATATACATACATTAAATGACATTTTAACTTGGCAGATATCTTTTGTAGTTCAACTGACACTCAAATGGTGCTCTCCTGCTACACAGGCCCTTAAAAACTACGAAGAAGAAACCAACAATATTCTGCTTATTTCAAAAAAAATAGGAACTAAAGACAACCCTTCCCAAGTTTCCCAGAAGTAACAGTTGAAAATTGAGTGGTAAGAAAAATATGAAAGCAACTAACAAAAAACTTTTACATGTACAAACTTGTCACACACACGGGATAGTTCAAGAAGTGTCACTGGCCTGAACAGGGTCATTTGAAATGTATTTTTAGGATCCTGAAGCAACTAAAGTGACTGGTCCCAGTAAATTACTTCAAACTGCATTGTTTTGCTCAATACACATCGTAAGGTTTTAAGGACTTGATTTTATACCTTATAAGCCTACATATACTTCAAACTGGGCCAGATACAAGTAAAGGAAAGAATCAATGCACAGCCTAATCTGTAAATCTTTAACTTAGGTGCAATGTTCTCAAACCTGAGGGTCTTCATTTCAAGCAACCCTATATCGGTAGACAACTCTATATACACCAGACAGCACTTTGCAATGCTAAATGCAGCTCCTGCAGTTTTCGGTACTACTGGTCAGCCAGTAATTATTAAAGACAAGTTTATAAAACCTGAAAGGCTAGAATTACAACTGTCCCAGCTTGCTAGACATTTGAGACATAATCACTGTCCTCTTTAACATCTAAGTCATTAATTCTATACTTTATTCAGCATTTGGAAAGGCTTAGTTGACTGCTTCCAAGCTCATCAGTCAGGCTCTGGGAAAAGGAAGGTGAAATCGTGGGAAAAATGTAACATGAAAAAACACTGGAATGAATCCGTGGTAGCTAGAAGTTCATGACTATCGCTGCCCTGCACATCAGAGCCACTCAAAGCCTCCTGGGGAATGACTTGCAGAGACACAGCTTTGCCTCATACACAAATATATACATACATACAAATACACATGTGCAGGCACACAGTTAGGGGTTTCACATTATTATGAAATACAACTAAGGAAGGCAATTACTTTAAGAAAAATAATGGCGTATTTTCCAGGAAAGTAACATTTCCAAGAGGTTCTAGAAAATGAACCAAAGCTCTTATTGTTAGAGAACTATTGACTCCAGGTTTGAAAAAGTGACCTCAAGTGAGCAATGATGCACTTAGCCTGGAACTTGCAGCTGCTGTATTTCACTCTAAATTGAATTGCCAATCCACAGTGCAATCTTTTTCTACTATAATCTCACATCTTTGAGGCAAATATACCAAAAAATACTATATACGGGCTGCATTATTCCAAGTTAGACTAAATTGCTCTGGAAATGGAAAATATGTCTGCATTACTGAATTTAAGAATCTCTGTGGGTATTTACATGGGAGTAGTGGTTTTCTTGCCTTTTTAAGGGTGCTTAGTGACAACTTCATGTTGTCATTCTTCCTGCAAATAGTTCTTAAGCATGTAACTGACTAATAGCAAGTGGCCCCATTAAAAGCATTTAGGTATATATAAGCCTATAGACCCACATAACAGATATTCTATACCACACACAGACATATGCACAGTGATCAGATCCCGCATTCTCACCATAATAAAAGTGGCTACCAATTTAGCATGATTTCTAATATCACCAGTGTCAATGGTTTGCACACATAAATAATTGACACATGCTGTGAAATACTTACATTCACTTTTCCACTAAGTCTTCTTCACTATAATCAAGTTATTTTCCAGGACAGTTTAATCTTCTTACTAAGTAAAAAAAGGCAACAATTAAAAATATATTCATATGTATTAAGCTGTGTTCAATCACATTAAATTTGTGAACTTTAAAATATTGATTTAAGATCATCTATACTGTAATATAAACTTGTAATTTGTTTATATACAGTCAGTTTTATTACATTTTAAACACAACTTTATCACACCATAACTTTCCATCCTGAAGCTAAATGGGGCAATGTTCTGTATTTCAACAGCTGATTGGATAATAAATCTGATGGACAGTTGCTCACAGATGTACAACTAATTACTGAAGAACTGAGAGCTAAACTGATGTATTACCAGAAAGAATGCCTAGCATTACAGATGGGTTATTGTATGACTCGGTACTCCTCTAGACAGAGCTTGAACATGCTCTGACCAGTGGCAGTATTTGGCACCTTCCCTGACCAAACATTTAAGAATGGAAGAGAAGCAGTGTCTGTCCATTTAGGGAAGGATAAAATACCACCAGATATTTTTTAACATCACTGTATATGCTGAAAAGTGATTAAAAGGCTTCATGTAGACTGTTCAACATAAATGTGAAGATGACAACTGTCCTCAAAAAAATATCCCAGGCAATAGACATAGTGAGTGTTGTATGCCTCAACCTGTTCCTTACAGAGTTATTTCTCAGTTGCTTTTAGCAAAGCATGCAATGCACAATCAAACAGTTTTCAGCACAAGCCAACACATGCACTAAAAGACCACCACATGGCAGTTCCCAGGGAAAAGAGCCCAAACACCTGGCAAAATCCACCACCTTTTCTCCAAAGCCATCTCCACTCAACTGAACATGACTTTGAGACTCACGTAACACTGGCTTTCATGGAAGTAAGACAAATACATCAGTAGGACTTTTTATTTTCCTTTTGTGTTTCTTGAGGCTGCCCAGTCCTAAAGCAAACTTATTTTGCTAATGTTCCATGAGATTTAATTTCCTGTATTCATACCCTATATCTAGTTGATTCGGGAAGATGTTAAGATAAGGTACATTCATCTCTTCGCGGGGAAAAGCTGTATGAGGGAACAACCTTCACTGGGCACAGGATGAACATGGATGCTCAGCAAAATTGTGAGATGAGGCATACAGGCAAAGAGCTGGGTGAGATATTTAGGCCACATTGCTTGATACAGACTAACAGGAGAGTGTAGGATTGGACTGAGAAAGGTCGTAGGAGGGGGCTGTAAGTAAAGCAGCCAAGTCAAGAGACAGACAAAAAAAATAGACTGTAGGACCAAGGTAAAGGGCAGATTTCTTTCTATGTCTTACCAACAACAGGAAAAACAGATCTGGTGCAACTTAAACATGTAAAGGAAAAGTAAAAGGAAGTACAAAGGAACGTGAACCATTATCATCCTGTCGACAGCCAAGAAGGAAGGAAGTGGAGGTAGTCAGCAAGGAAACAAGACTTGATCCTGCTGAGAAGTTTGCTTTATATATCCATATTTTCTCTTTCCTTACGAGCATGTTTGCAAGTATTGCTGAACAGTAATTCAGGCATGTCTTGCACAGTTGGTTCACCTCCCAGCTTTGCAGATGCCAGAACTGAGGTGCATGGAAATTAGTATTTGGCTGAGCCTGGAAAAGGCATCAAATGCTGTCAATGCTAACTGTTATGTCCAGCCAGCTACACCCCCAATAATAAAGGTACTAATAAAGGTATATCCTTTTCTAAAAATATCAGAAATGTATTTATTGAGAAAACTGGTTCAGCCATAACTCAGGACCTGGCACAGAGTCATCTAACTACTTATGTGGCAGTTCTCACATGGATACACCAGGCTTCTCAGTCTGTTGTTGGTAATCAGCTGTGCCAGAGAATGATGCTACCAAATTGTATTCAATTTTCTGTGTTATAAAATTGGAAGCCTTTTTCATAAGAGGCTTGGGACACAAGCCAGAAATCTCACTCACTGTCTCCCTATGTATTCAGACTGAGTCATCAGATTTTCCAGGTTTCTCCACTCAAATGGCACACTGCTTTGGATGGACACAGGTGGTACCATCTGCCGCAAGGCTTCTTTGGTTTGTTTGGTTTTGTTTCTTCCTCCTACCTCCTGCTCATAGCACAACAGCTCTTTTTCAGTATCTTACACTGGATCTGGTCTTTCATGGTATGGATTTGGCCAGCTGGCCAGTCAAAATGGACTGCTTGAACTAAAGGAACTTCAATACATATTGCTAGCACAGGTCCTCTAACAGCTGGAGGCACTTGCAGACTGACCTGAAGCAAAAAGTCTTTGGACAGCACAGAGAAACTATTCTTTAAAGATCGCAGAAACCATCAGAGCAAAACAGAGCAAGTGAGTAGGGGGATGATCACGTCAACTAACTTCAGTCTAACATTAGCATCTAAGGCTAATCTTCCTGTTTCTTCTCTCTCCACTGGCTTGACAGAAAGAGTGCTGCCATGGATTGCCTTGTGGATCAGGAATCAATCTTCCCTGAACTGCTTTTTGGAGCAGACTCCCTCTCCCCTCCATAACCCACAGAGGACAGCAAGAGATAAGACTACTTTTAGCTCTTTTTCTATCTCAATCTGAACTAGCTTAATTGCTCCCACCTTTCACATGACACAATTTCAGCCTTTCAAATCAAAACACACCTTTAGGGGGAACAGATGAAGACCACCTTGTATGGTCAATGACCCAGCAGAAACAGGACAACCGCGAAAAACCTCCTATCTTGCAAGTGCCCCCTCCCTCATGAGGCAACCGCACCTCCGTACTCAGGGTCAAGGTCTCAGATGCCATCATTTCAAATAGATGATAAACTCAGGCCCATTGGTTGTGTCCAAGTGCAAAATTTTGCAAGTAGGTAACATGCTGCCCTGGCACTGCAACTACCAGGGAGATAATGACTTCTGAAAGCAGCAAGGAACAAAGTGTGACACTCATTCTGCAGTGCCTAAAGCTGGTGCTGCTGTAAGTACGAGTAATAACATATTGAGTTTGGTTGTTTGTTTTTTTTTTTTAAATGTTTGCTTCTAGAGCTAAAAACAGATCATAAACCACTTTTCTTAGAGGAAGGCTTTCATCTGTTTGTTAAAAAGGGCAAGCACTGGGTCAGGGATACAAAGTTGTGCTATCCGGTTCCCAGACACAAACCTTATTCCCCTGAGCCTTCAGCTATATGGAACATATGGAACAGATACTTTTCATATAGACTTTTACATGCCCATGGAACTTTTGAGCTGTTGAGCTAACAAGCGCAGTGCACTTGATAGGATGCAGCACATAGGATAAAACCACATACGCTTTTTGAGCTTAATTTTGAGAATGGATCTTCACATTTCAGTGTTGGGAATGTGACATTACAACACTGAGACCATGTCCATATGGAAACAGGATATAGAATTTAACATTAAAAACTTTAGGGTGATATCAGATGTCAACCTTATACTAAAACATTGCAGTGTATTTACATCTCTAATTAACTCAGTATCACACAATACTTGGCCAATGCATTATCTCCCCTCGCCTTTGATTCTCTAGCTTACATGACTCTTGGTCATCTCTATTCTGCCCTCTTCACCTCCTTGACCACAGACACCAGATTGCACTTCTAGCCCATGAGCTCCCGAGTTTTACTACTGACTTCCTTTCTCCTCTGCTTGGCTTACTACTATTCTCTTGGCTGGCTCTAGACAGCACTTTTTCAGAATGTGAGGACACTGACTTTTTTTTCTGAAGCCTCCTCCTTTCTTTTGAGAGCAAATGGAGCCAAGGCCAGCCACCGTGAAACACCGTCTCCATGCAAGGGACCTATTTGTGCAACCTGGTGGTCTCCCAGCAATGCAAGATGCTCCCCACATCATGAGCATCACCTAGCACAGGGGACAGGAGACAAACCAGCATGACACAGCAGAACGATGTTTACTCTTAGTTTTCCAGGAATTCAACATAATCCTGGCATAGCCAAATTTTAAAATCACCCAATGTCCTGGTTTCATCCGGACAGAGTTAATTTTTTTGGCAGTAGCTGTGAGGATATGTGTAGGTTGTTATTCTATACCATCCACACAATCACTAGCGCGGGGTGGGGGTG